>PVKA01004016.1:72978-103604 GCA_004027165.1 Ctenomys sociabilis | reverse complement strand
TGGGCGGGGCTACACACTCTATCTTATGTCTAAGATGTTTGATATTCAGACAAATAGTGAGGTTAAACCCACCTGCATATGTTATTGGGCTATAAGAAACTTCTCTTCTGTAGGGTTAACAACCTAAGTTTGCAAAGAGAAAAAGAAGGGCTGCAAGGACAGCCAGTATTTTAGCCCTAGCCTTTCAGTATCAGTTAGGACTCAGGACATAGGAGAACCTATACTGTAACGCCATGTAACTCAGTTGTGTCCCAAATTTTCTGATCAAGGAGATTATGGGGCCACAGAGGAATGTGATTGATGATGTAGTGTATGGCTAAAGAGAGTCACCTGCAGAGAAAACATTCTATCAGGCTTTCACAAAGAGTAAATTTGTCAAGCAATGGCTGTGACTCATCTGCATGGCTGACACTGACAAAGGATCTACAGAGTGCAGTACAGGGCTCTGGGATAAGTCCTGAGGGGATTTGACTGATCTTGTCAGATACAAAAATTACATTTCTTGTTATAGGTCTTGCTTTATCTTAATCTTAACCATCCAGCAGAAAAGCTGGATGAGATATAAAAAGTGAAGTCATGTTTATATGCTGAGCTGTGGAAGGCCCAAGTCAACAGATTTGACATTGCCAGTCCTGTGGATAACCCACTACTATTGTGGACTATTGGACTACATTGAAATATTTTGCTGAATTCATTCACATACAATATTTGGATGGTAATGGAATACCCATCTCTGACAAAACTAAAGAAAAAAGGTGATATAAATGAAGGACCATTTTTTTTATCTGTATATACAACATAGGATAGATATATAGTTACTTTCTCTTAATTCAATAAGAAGAAAGATTTGTACCCATAGTGTTTGGACGGGATGTCATGTGTGCATCCTGTGCTATGAATGACTACTACAAAGACAACAATGTGCAGTGTATTAATTGTTACAATTCTCCTATGAACCTGTTTTGAAGCTGTCTCATTGCAATGTTTTTCTCAATAAATTTAATAAAAAATATCGGCATAAAATATTGTTCAAACAATAGTAATACAAACCCTTCTTTTCAATGAACTAGGAGAAACTCCCTATACAATTATCTTAACTCTCTTGTATATAGATATCTATATTTTTCTTTTTCCCTTTCTCATTTCTCCATCACAGTGTGTCATTCTTTTTGAAACAGTTTCTCGGTATGTACTGCACATTTTGGATTTTACATACTTGTTCAGCTTCTCACATGAGTGAGATAATACATTTACACATGTGAGTCTCATTTATTTTACTTATGACTAGGGTCTTGAGTTGCATCTATTTACTTTGAAAAATTTCCAGTATATGTTTATTCATGCTTGAGTAGTACTTCATGATATAAAAAGTCCCTATCTTTTTTATCCATTCCTTGGTTGAAGAACATTTGGATTGTTCTGAAGATCTTGCTGTTACAAATTGTATTTCTATAATTATGGATGCACATATATTACTGTGTCTTTATTTCTTCTGGGAGCATACCCAGAACATCAATAGCTGGATCCAATAAGACCTCTAATCCTAGTTTTCAAAGGGATTTCCACACTGATTTCCATGGTGGATGAACCAGTCTACAGTGCCACCAACAGTGGAGAAGGGTTCCTTTTTCCCCATAGCTGTGCCAGCATTTCTTTTTTCTTTCTTTCTTTCTTTCTTTCTTTCTTTCTTTCTTTCTTTCTTTCTTTCTTTCTTTCTTTCTTTCTTTCTTTCTTTCTTTCTTTCTTTCTTTCTTTCTCTTTTCTTTCTTTCTTTCTTTCTTTCTTTCTTTCTTTCTTTCTTTCTTTCTTTCTTTCTTTCTTTCTTTCTTTCCTTCTTTCTTTTTTTTTCTTTATTTTTCTTTCTTCATAACTGGAGATTGAACTCAGGCCCTTGCACTTCCCAGGGAAACACTTATTCCACTGAGCCATCTCCGCAGCCCTCTGTCAGCATTTCTTGTTGGTTGATTTCTTTATGGTAGCCATTCTTTCTGGAGTAGATGGAATCTCTTTGTTGTTTCAATTTGCATCTCCCAACAAAGCTACTGTGATAAAAATCAGCATGGTAGGGAATCAGTGGAACAGAGTAGAATATGCAAATGCAATTCCAAACACACTAAGCCCTCTTGTTTTTGACAAAGCAGCCAAACATGCTCACTGGAAGAAAGGTAATATCTTTAATAAGTGGTTCTGGAAAATCTTGCTCTCCACTAGACCTATTCTTATCATCATGCACTAAACTAAGGTTAGAACAGATTAAGGATCTAAATATTAAAACAGAAACACTAAATCTTCTGGAAGAGAAAGCAGGTAGTAATCATGAAGGCAGATTCACGAATAAAACCCAGATCACGTGGGAAATACTAAAGTGAATGAACAAATGGGATTTCACTGCACTAAAAAGCTTTTGCACAGCAAAGGAAATCACTAACAGAATGAAAAGACAGTCCACAGAGTGGGAAAAAATTATAGCCACTGTCCCTCAAGGAACTTATATTTATGATATATAAAAAGCTAAAAAAATTAGACCCTCAAAATTCAAAGGCCCAATTCAAACATGAGTAGCTGAGATGAATATACTTTTCAGATGAAAAAATGCTCATGACAAATGAATACTTGAAAGAAAAAAATGTTCACTTTTGCTGGTTACTCAAGAGTAGGTCTTATTATTTTGAAAAAAGTATTATCTCTGTGAGTTGAGAAAAGAGTGTCTGAGGCTTACAAGGAAGGGATGCCTCAGCAATGACACAGTGAGTGGCTGAAGTATGGCTGGCAACATCATCCAGGAGCTTATAACAAGAACTCAGGAAGGAGTGGTCTGCCCTAATGTAAGACAAAAATTTTATCTTGTGTGTAGGAAGATATTTGAAGTGCAGAAGATGGAAATTTAGAATGGTGTAGAGAAATTGTTGTGCTGGAGAGAGTGAACCTCTACACTTGTGGTTTAAGGTATAGGCAAAGTGACAGTGTGTGGCACTGCTCATGGACTACTTACAGTGATCTCTGGCCCGTATGTAGATTGGAGCTGAGTGACAAGAGAGACTCCTCAAAATCTTGACTAGTAAGGTAAGGGTTATGCAATGCCTGAAGTTAAGGCAGGAAGGAGTTATTTAGCTCACAGTTTGTGGAGGGTTCAGTTCATAAGCTGGCTGGTCCTAGGGCATAGTGGTGTGGCTGAGGGAAGCTGTTCATGGTGGTGGAAGACAGAAAAAACAGCAAGAGCCAAAAAGGGTTAGGGGAGCCTTATATTTTAGTCATGTCATTAGCCCTAGGGTGCATGTACAAAGTGAGGACTCTGGTCCCTGCTGAGCCACTTAGTTAAACTTCTAAACTTCTCAAGTTGACATAATGAATCAACCATTACAATATCCTGGAGTGTAAGCAGCAGCCTCAGGGTGTGTCCTCTATTTCAAAGGATATAGAATTGCTGAGTTATTTAGTGAAGCTTTTTTTTTTTTTTTTGGTACTGGGCATCAAACTCAGGATCTTTTGCTTGTAAGGCAGGTGCTTATACTACTGAATTAAGCTTCTCCATTTCTCAAGTTGACACAATGTATTGAACATCACATGAAATAAACCTTTCTTCCTTTAACTTTAGGTGTTGGGTATCTTGTTCAGTAAGGGGAATGTGTTATAGCACATGTATCTCAAAGCGAATTTCCCCATAGGAAATAATGGAAACTCTGATGATTTGTTTTATAACTCAAAAATACTGCAGTATATTACAAATTAATAAGGAAAATGCAAAATATTAAAAAGGGGCATTTTAAATATGGCTGTGTAGTCTTACACAAGAGAAGTGGAGGGAGAAATACACCCTGAGAGGCAAGGATTGTATTGGAAATGAGGAGTAAAGATGACTTAAGAAGAGAGTAGTCAGAAGGGTCTGCAGGATGTAATTTAACTGGGAGAAGGGGTGTGTATAGCCAGCAATCTCATGGACCTTAATAAGAGAATATGAGTTCTTTTAATTAGGTGCAAAAAGAGGGGTTGAGACTGGTAGCAGGTTGGATAGTGATTATAGTGCAAACTGAGACAAGTACAAGGAGATTTTGTAAGCCATCTGTAATGACTGATACTTTGTGCCAACTTGAGAAGGTTAGAAGCTTAATACATAACTCGGCAGGGAGCCAGGGTCTCACTCCATAAACGTCCTCATCCTGTGCAAGAGTAGGACATGGAAATTGTGCGAATGTGACACCCAGGGGGCTGGGCTGGGGTGGCCTGCTTACAGTATAGGGGGAGAGGAAAGAGGCTTGTCCCTGTCTCCTTGCTCTTGCTGCTTTTGGTGCCTCCTGCCACCTTGGCACATGCTGTGCCACCTTGCCTTGCAGCTAGGCGATTCCAGACGAGAAATACTATTATTTGTGCTCCTTAGAGGATGACTTATCTGTGGTTGGATTTTTTAATTTTCTTTTGAAGAGGTACTTGAGGTCCTTTACAGGTTCACGAAAATACTTGGTCTGGCAAAACTTAGAATGACTATGTTCCACATAGTATCTCTTCCCATGGGGGAATAATCATGACTTTTAATTAAAATTTTTTAACTTTTTTTTTGTTGTTGTTCTTTTGAGATGGGGGTTTGCTATGTAGCCCAGGCTTGCCTTGAACCTGTGACAATCTTCCTGCCTTGGTTTCTCAAGTGTTGGGATTACATGCATGCACCACCCTGACCAGATATTGTGACATTTTAAAAATATAGCCTTCCATTGTGTCTCTTGGGGAATGACCAAGTGCATTTTCTAAGTACTGCCTCGACCCACTGGCATTAACTCCTCCTTGCTCCAAAGCTCATTTATCTTCTGGGGGATATAAGTTGCTTTCAGTGGTTCTTCAGGAATTTGAAACAAGTCTATTGTCTTGATGAGATGTAAAGCTTCCCTTTTTGCTTTTTTATCAAGCAGCCTTTGGATTTTTCAAGGAGACTTTAGACACATCCTTTTTGTATTTCTTGCAATAAATGGCAGTGACTTGTTTTCAGGAATTGTAAGAATTCCTACTTACATTTTATAGATGCTTGTTTGTTAACAAGCCTTTTTCTTTCCTAGTCAATGTGTGGAAATATAGCATCAGGAAGGTAGACTTGGAATCTGTGTAAATGTTTAGCCTCTTGTTTTTTCCTATTAACAATGCCTAATTTATAAGCTCTACTTTTGAGCAGAGGCTGGGGTTTGGGACGAGGATGAGCCTCAGAGACCTGTTGTGAACTCAGAACCACAGCATGAAGGCATCTCTACTGAGAATGTTTTCAAGAAATTTTGTCTATTTTAGAGGCTTGGGACTCAGGAGCCTCAGTGATCTCATGTAAAAATTTTGCCACTGCTGGGGAGATAGCTCCATGGTGTAAGTGTCTGCCTGGCAAGTACAAGGTCCTGAGTTTGACCCCTGGTATCAAAAAGGAAAAAAAAAAGATTTTTCCATTTTTCCCAAATTGGGTATCTGTATTTAGGAATTCTCAGTAAAGAATAAAGTTATCTCTAGTACTATGGACAGCCACTAGGAAGATAGCAAGGTAGAAAGTATTAATTATTGAAACTGTGCTATAATTCACCTTTAAAAAATAAGTTAAGTATATAGCTACATTCTCTTAATTCATTGATTAGAGACATCTGCTGTAATATTGTTTATGAGTAGAATATCATGTATGCATCTTGTACAATAACAAACCACTATGAAAACAATATGTAATGTATAAATTATTGAATCTGTCCTGTTGATTTGATTTGAAACTGTCTCATTGTTATTTGTTCTTCAATAAAATAAAATTAAATAAAAAAGAATAAAGTTATCACTTGATGGCAAAGGACTAAAGACTCGAGATAGCCCAGAACCATTCCCTAGATGGTTGTGTTCTGGAAATGAGCATATATCCTACGCATTGGGCTCGCTGCAGGGCGAGCTAAGCCTTTAACTTTTGAGATATTGTATTCTTTTTTAGCCAGAAAACTAAGAGTTTGGATAGCACTGTGGTTAGGTAACTTTGGAGTTTTAACATATCATCTGTATACTGAACGATATGTATGTTTTCTGTCCCTTAAATCTTTTCCTAGTTCCCAGGCAGAAAAGAAAGGGCTAGATTCAAACCTTGTGGGGAAACATTCTGAGTACATTTTTCTCTTATGAAGGTTTTTTCCCATTTAAAGGTGAACTGGACCTTGGAGTGTAGGTACAGAAGAATAGAAAAGGGAGCATCCTTATGATCCAAGACCAAGAACCAATTTGTATTCACAAATTTGCAACTGTAAATGAATTTTCTACTCTACTATATGTTGAAATGACTACCTTATTAATGAGATGGAGGTTTTATACCATATATTTGTTACTTTTCTTGTTGATAGGACAAAATTTCTGAAACTCACAAACTAAAGGAGGAAAGGGTGATGTCAACTCACAGTTTGTAGAGTTTTCAGCCAATAGTGGGCTGAGTCCCACATTGGGCAGCATGACACAGAGACATGGCAGAAGAGGAACAGTCCATGTCAAGGCAAGCATGGAGCCCCATGGAGCCTGCCTTCTCTCCATCCTTTGGTAGTTCATCCAGGCTGTACACCATTTGGGTGGTGTCATCCGCACCTAGGCTGAGGCATCTCATCTTCACTAAATCCATTAATCCACACCCAGAACTATTCTAGTTTCAATCAGTGGACTTAATTTATTTATTTATTTTTTCCAGTGGGTTTAATTTAATACTACATATGCACTCCCTTAATCCCAGTATTGAAACAGAAATCCTGACCTAACTGCAGCCATTTTGTTAGATAAAGTTGCAGTCATTCTGTTCTCTGTCACTGGCCTCAGTTAAATCATACAATTTGTCATCAAATAGAAGCTTCTGTGAATCTTCTAAAACAACTTGCTACCTATACAGCATTGCTCATCACAAAATACCCATTATCCTCACCCCTAGCAGAAGCTTTATGCCATTCTTGTAACTTCTGGCCAGCACCCTATGAATAAGATGAGCACTCTGTAATCACTTCCTCAGATTTTGGAGATTTCTCCTCTGGGGTCTGCTAGAGTCAGTGAAATTTCCTTTGTTTTGAGCTCCTGCCTCGTATTAATTCTATTTTTCCTGCAACAGTATCACAAATTCTGGATCCAGCCAACTGTGAAAAGCCCCAGGCTTTGGGGTGACATCTAACTACAAATCATAATATGCACCATCTGACATTCTCCTGAAGGTGTTATTACTAGGAGCATGGGAGTATTTCAAGGGGATTGACCAGGCTGCAGAAAGCCATGTTTAAGGAACTTGTCCATAAGGACTCAGAGACCTTTACAGACCTCTTCTTTAGTAGGATATTGTCTTCAGTTGAGAAACTGATTGAGAACTTTTAGTTCCATTGTACCATAAAATGTATTTTGGTTGCTATTAATTGCCCAGGTCACAGTTCCTGTTATAGTTTGTATCACGTCTGTTTCTTAGAAATGACTGGTCACTGTGATGCATACTGAAAGAACCAGTCAAAGACAGCCAAGTGCTCTCCATTCTTGCTTGCAAACCTCATGAAAACCTCTCTCCCTGAGCCTTTGGGCCCTACTATTTTTATAAGGATTGATCCCTTGTCAGTGTCCATAGAAGTAAATTAATCTGCCTCCAAATCCTTGGTGTCATTTTGGTGCTTTTGTTTACTGTTGCATTATAAATACAGAGGTTGCTGACTTAGAGTTTTAGGGAGTTTCATCATACCATGCATCATGATCTACCTGTTGCATAAGGAATTCAGGAAGTTTTATAACATGAAGAAGTAAAACCTATATGGACTCTTCCCAGGATTGAAGAATAGCTCCTAACTTCAATAATAGGTCTGCCCTCTGTAAAGGTATAGGGCATCATGGGACAGTCGAAATTCATGGTTGAACATTTGGTCTTTGACTTGGTATAGAAAGCTAGCAGTAAACAAACTGACTGGGAGCTTCCTCTATCTCAATTATGGCTGTAGCTCTGAAAGAAAGCTTATTGGAGTGGAAAGGTAAGACAAAGTAGAGCCTCTGTATTGTTAAAAATTGAATTTGCTTATCCATGGTGTTCAGTGTTATTCAAGGCTCTCTAGAAAGGAGGATTATGGCATGCCCAGGGCCCTTTAGTTCTTTCCATCAGAGTGAGTAGTGAGAGGGTGGGCTAGTTCACCTCTGGGAGTGGAGACAGATCTTCAGTGTCACTGACTGGCCACACCAACCACCTGATGAATTGAGCAGGGCCCAAGTGGTGACATAAAGCAGTTGTGTACCAAGTGTCCAATTGTGTGGCATTTAAACAGGAACCATGACCTTACTTAGCCTTGAACTTCCCCTTGGACAGTTTAGGGGTTCTTGAAGCACTACCAATTATAGTCATCATCATTTTGGCCTGCCTTTGTTTTCAGTTCCAATTTGTGCCAACTATTTAGGTCTGATGGACTGATAAAATGTCATCCCATTTGGGCTGTCCCTGCTTGAAGGTGGATCAAAGTTTGTATATTTATGAAAATTTTCTCCAATTGGCAATGAAAGATGGCTGGAGTTTCCTCTTCCACCTGTGTAATCTTTTTTACCTTTTCATACTTAGTAAGTTTCCTAATGGATCTATTCATTTTCATAATAAGTGCTGTAACCATCTCTTCCCTCATGCTCAACTCATCTTCCATGCTAGAATCACAATTTTGTTCCATCAGAGAAATAATAACATCTTCAGAGTGATTTTCTTTCCTGTCTACTATGTATTGTTCAAATCTGCCTACATGCCACATCCAGTGTAGCTCTTGAGACTCCAGAGGTGTAGGAGAACCTATACTGTAACATCATGTAACTCAGTTGTGTCACAAATTTTCTGATCAAGGAGATTATGGGGTCACAGAGCAACGTGACCAATGATGTAGTGTGTGCTTAAGGAAAGCCACATGGACAGAAAACATTCTCTCAGGCTTTCACAGAGACCAAATTGGTCAAGCAATGGCTGTGACTCATCCACATGGCTGACACTGACAAAGGATTTGCAAACTGTGGTACAGGGTTACAGGGTAAAATCTGAGGGTACTTAACCGACCTTATTAGATACAAAAGTTACATTTTTTGTGATATATAAGTCTTGCTTTATCTTGATCTTAACAATCCAGCAGAAAAGTATAAAAATGAGGTTTATAAAGTAAAACCACATTAATATTGTGAACTGTAAAAGGCTCAAGTCAACAACTTCTGTGCATCACCCATTACTATTGTGGACTGCTGGACTGTGTTGGATTGTTTTGCTGAATTCGCGCACTTATAGTATTTAGATGCCAATGGAATACCCATCTCTGACAGGACTAAACAGAAAAAGGAGATACAAAGGAAGGACCATTCTGTGTGTGTATATACAGTATAGGTAGGATAGATATAAAACAACTTTCACTTAATGCAATGAGAAGAAAGATTTGTACTAATAGTGTTTGGACAGGATATTCTGTCTGCATCTTGTACTATGAATAACCACTACAAAGACAACAATGTAGAAGTTATTAATTATTGAAACTGTCCTATTAATTAGTTTGAAACTGTCTCATTCCTATTTGTTTCTCAATAAAATAAAATAAAATTAAAATAAAAAGACTCCAGAGGGAGGATGGTGGAGGATGAAGAAATGAAGACAAGAGGCAAAATGCAAAAAGCTGAGGTCTGGTAGAGCCTCCTGTCCAGTGGGAGAAAGACAAGGCTCAGTGGCTGCTTATGCCTCTATTTATATAATAAAAAATTGTGATGTCAAGTGGAGACCCTCTCTTGATAGGAGAAAGGTCTGTCCCAAAACTTCAGCACATTTAGTTATAAAATCAGCACATTTAGTTATAAAATCAGCACAGTTGGCTGTTTTCAGAGAACTTAAGGAGACAGTAAGGTCTGGACAGGAGAACATCTAACCATCAACAAAACATTATGTCTTGGTGGTTACACAGAGAAAAGAGGAACTTTCTAGATTATCACAGGGGAGGCCAAGTCACTTTGTATGTCAGCTCCCTGAGCAATGTAGGCTTCTATGGGGCTCTGCCAAACTGAGAAGTGGTGGCCTTGTCCGAGGTACCTGAGGTACAGACTGCTTCGATCTCACCACATCCAGGTCAGACTTTTCTAGGACTAACCCTGTCACACCCATAATCCACTATCACACACTCATGCTTAGGCTACTTCCCAAAAGCTCAACCAATGAATACAGGAAGTTTTGGGAGGACATTCTTATAGAAGCCAGAACAGATGGAGACCCAGACATTGAGGTCTGGGGTATCCCCCTATAGCCTCAAGTTTCCTACCAGATGTCTCTGGTGAAGTGAGAGGCACAAGTGCTCTTTATTGCCTGTGTCACTTCATAGCCTATGGCCCACTGTGATTCTTTTTTTCCCTATTTTTAAATTTTTTATTAGTTTTTGTTCATTTTAATGAGGAAAAGAATAAAACAGTAATGAAACACTTTCAAAACAGGTTAGTAGGGCAGTTACAATAATGGATAAATTGCATATTGTTGTCTTTGTAGTAATTTGTATACACGAGATAGTTAGGATAGATATACAGCTGTTTTCTCTTCATTCATTGAGAATAAAGGCTTGTACTAAAATTGTTTTGGGGCTGGGGAGATAGCTCAGTAGAATAAACACTTGCCTGGCAAGGTAGGGTCCTCCTTTCCCGTGGTAACAATCTCCCCACGAGAACATGCCTCTTGCAAAAGATCTCCTTCATCCCTCTCTGGAGGAGGAGAAGAGGAAGTACAAGAAGAAGCACCTGGTGCAGAGCCCTAATTCCTACTTCATGGACATGAAGTGCCCAGGATGCTATAAAATCACCATGGTCTTTAGCCACACACAGATGGTGCCACACACAGATGGTAGTTCTGTGTTCACTGCTCCATTGGCCTGTGGAGCAGGAAGGAAAGCAAGGTTCATAGAAGGATGTTCCTTCAGTAGGAAGCAGAACTAACAGTACCCTCAATCAAGATGAGTGGGGAGCCATCCCAATAAACACATTTTGGAAAAAAAAAAAACAAAAAAAAAAACCACATAGGGTCCTGAGTTCAATTCCAAGTACCACAAAAATTTTGTTTTATTTATTTATTTAATTTTTATTTTTATCCTTCAAGCTTTTATTGAGATGAAATGATCCAGGATGAATTTTAGATCTTGTTAAAAGCAGCCACATCTATGGACTGCACATAGTCCATGGAGCAGTGATCTGGTCTTCCAGCATATCTGTTTCAACTTTATTATCTTCAACCACATGCTGCATTTGCAGCTTTTTGCTTCCATATCCCACTGGAACTAGTTTAGAGGAGCCCAAGCCCAAGCCATTTGCTTGAATGCTTCGGATGCACCCCTCTAATTTCACCATGTCTGTTCTGTCATCCCAAGGTTTCACGTCTAGCAAGATAGAAGACTGGGTAACAAGTGCAGGTTTTCTTGCTTTCTTGGATTCACACTGTGCAAGATGTTCTTCTCTTCGCCTCTTTGCTTCTTCACTTTCCTCTTCATCATCAGAACTGAAGAGATCAATATCATCATTGTCTTCCACATTGGCAGGGCTGTATTTGCCTAAAGTTTTCTTCATTCCTGGAGGGCTGGCCTTTTCCTTTTTGTAAGATGATGTGATTGTGCCAGTGCAGCACATGACACCAGTCGGTAGGTGGGGGCAAGAGACTGCTTCAAACATGGCCACATGTGCCTGTGAGGGCACAAATTCTCGATGTAGCTCTTGCTGGCCAGGTAATTGTTGAGCACCTGAAGGCTGGTGGGGCTCTTCAGATCTCTGAAACCCATGGCCTCAGCTGTCTGCAGGAGCTGGGCAGTGGTGGAGTGAAGAGTGCAAAAGGCCAGCGCCCAGTGCTGAGAGAAAAAAAGGCAAAAATTGTTTTAGACAAGATATAATGTCTGCATCTTGTCCATTATGATTATTTATGATCAAAATGAAATCCCTAAGTGGCTGCATTTATCAGTTGAGAAAACAGTATCTTCCCATTATCCAGATAGTAAAGGACTTCAGCAATTTCCTTCATAGTTAGGAGGAACAGAGAAGACATTTGTCCAGATTAAAAGAGAAGAGGTAGGGGGGCCTGTTTGTTCCCCCTGTGGTTCTTATCTATAAAAGTGAGGAGGACAATTGGGAAAGGCGGCAAGAGGAGGGACTAAGATTGTTTCCTGCAGTTTGGGCTTTGGGACAATGAAGTAGGTTCCTCCACAGGGACGGCCATTTGGGGAAAAGGTCAAGTGAGATTTTAATCACAGAAAGCATAAAAGGGCCTGCCTGGGAGAGGTACTACCAAGCAGGAGGTCAAATCATCCAAAGCCATTCCCCAAAGGGAAAGAGCAAGATGAACAAACTATCAGTAAGAACAAACGCATACAATCAGAGCAGACATATTAAATATTAAGTTTGAAACACACAAAACATAGACCTACATATTGTATAGAGTTGTCTTATACCTGGTGGAACCAAAAGGCTATATTCCTTGACTCTGTTATTCTATCATGGGAGACTTCAAGTGACAAATGTTTTCATAACCAATAACCTGTGCTCATAATGATCTACCAGACACAAGGACAGAATGGGATCCAATCCTTGCTCTTCGTGTTTGGCTTGCACAGAAAATGTTACTAGATTACTAGGGTCTTATTTAGTTCTTGATATCCTGAGCACACAGTTGAGCAGAAAATGCACAAGTAGTTCCAGAACCAAAAACTTATTGAAAGGTTGAGAGAGAACAGGCCAGTGAAAAGAACTCATGGGCCCACATACCTTGGTGATGAAGGTATTAATCTTTTGAGTTTGGGATGGGATTAAACGGTTGTTTTGAGGTTTTGGTCTTCCCATTGAGCAGCTTAATTTTGCCCACAATTTATGGCCTTTGGAGGAAGTGTCATGCTGCCCAAAGCCCATGGTGGGAGGGTCAGAGCTACACAGTAAATGTCATGGTAATTATGGGCAGGTTCAGTCAAGGGCTTCATGCCTGCATGCCCTGAGACTTACTGTATATAGGCTAGGTTCCCTTGTTACTTCCTCCCGGTGTATTTAAGCCTGGATATAGTGGACATGGATTAAGGTCCAACTCAGAGGTTAGATCTAGCCCAGAAAGTAGGCTCTGGAGCAGGCCCTTCCTTCTCTTTCTGGCTATTTCTTAGCTATTTCCTGCCTCACTAAGGATAGATGTCCATGCCTTGCTACCAGGAGCACTTGTTAACATCAAATCTGTATTTCTCTCTAAGAAGGAGCCATTTAAAAACAAAAACATTTAGCAATAATATTTTGGCTGAAATCATTCTTTCCCAAATAGTTATAGAAACTCATTATTCTCATGATGATAAATATAAAAGTGTTACATTACTGCTGCTGCTTCAGGAGACAAAATGGGCCATCATTTTAGTTTGACGCTCTCTAGAAACATTTCTTTGAGAAATTAAGGCATAATAGAGATCTTTTAAATAAGTTTAAATTATGGAACAATTAGCATGAAACAAAAATAAAGACATTGAAAATGAAGGATATATTCAAGTTTGGAAAACAAAGTTGGCATGCTTTTAGATCTACCAGCTACCTGAACTACCTGAATATCTAGGTACTAGTTGCTTAAATATGTAGTTCCTTTAATCACCAGAACTTTAAAAATCAGTCAATAATATACAAGTGTAGCATAAAATCTATAAACTTAACCTAAAACTTTGTAACTAGAGTAACCTTGCTCCAGCTTAGAAAACTTAAAAAATTTACCTGTGATTTTATTTCTGTGAGACCAGGAAAGAAAAATAAATGTGAAGGTATTGCTGTGTTTGTCTCTTTTTTAATGTGAAAGTTGTATTCTAAATGTTTAGATTCATGACATGAGTATTCCCTGTTTCATATTATACAGTAAATTAGAGGTAATTGGGTATAGGCTGGCATGACTTAGTCTCAATTCTGTCACTATTAAATTTTGTCTTCCTAAGCTAAACAAAAGACTGAGTTAATCAGGATTCTCTGTATCTGGATGAAGAGTAATCAAGCTAAGAGGGACAAACCCTGTCTCAGACTGTGGTAGCCATGGGGGAGCTGGAGAGAGGCCCGGGAGGAGAGCACTGGGGGGAGTCAGCCTCATCAGGAGATGGGGTCACGGTGAGCACCTTATTAACTCTTTCAAACAATGGTTTGTGACTAATACTGGATGGCACTCTTAGGATCTTCTTCTTCCTCCTCCTCCCATCCCCAGTCTGTCTCCTCTGCCTCTCTTTCCTCTTTTAAAATATTGCCTGTTCCAAAATTGCACAAGCACATGCTTTATGACTGAACATGTAACCTATTCACAAGCAGTGATGGAATTGGTAGGTGCTTGTTAGAAATAAGGTTTCCACTAGGCATGGTGGTGCATGCTTCTAATCATAGCATACTGGGAGACTGAGGCTGAAGGATGCTTTGAGTCCAAGAGTTCAAGACCAGCCTGATGAGTAGAGTGTGACTTCATACTCCTCTCTTCCTCCATTGCCCTGGGACTCCACAGAGCATAATGACATTTGAAGGTTTCACATGGTACACATCTCTCCCACGACTTGGCTAATCATCTTTCTTTTCCAAAACAGAGCATTCAGCCTTCTTGGGTTCCATGGTCTATGCCTAATGAATCCAACATGGGAATTTTCTTTAAAGATCCTCACTATTTGGACTGAGATGTGACTTGTCTTTCATAGGTTGGTTTTGTAAATTTGTTATATAACTAAGGTCCCCAAGGGAACAATGACCAGCTGAAGAGAACAAGGAAGATGTTTTCAAGGTATCAACATTCAAAAGTAATTGTTAAGAAAAATGTGGCTAAGTATACAGGTCCACGTCATGTGCAGTGATAACCATCATAGCTCTGTGAACCCAGAAATGAGTGTCCTGGATGTAAGAAGGTGCTGAAGCAGATACCTTCAAGACAGTATCTACCTTTTCCCTTAAAGGTGTAGCTCTTTCTTTATCCACTTTACAAGAAATTCTACCTGTTCTTCTGCACAACTGCCTATGTCCAGCCTGAATTCTGAGTGCTGGTTGCTTCAGGTCCCATGACTGGGCTTCCTGGTCTTGAAAGCTCTGGTTCAATCCTTAGTAGCCTTTTCCCCTAGTACGGAATCTCCCATTTCTGGAATGAGAACTTGAGTTTTAATAGGATTTATAGGTACATTAATATTTGAGAAGCACTTATCTGTGTCTCTTCTATTTTTCAAGCTAGCTCCTCTGCTGGATTTTTAAAATTACTTTTTAATGTTTAGAATTAATTTCCAGTTACTTTTAATGAATTTGAAAGGTGATTTAAGAATTTTTCTGTTGCTCTATTGGTATATAGCCCTATTCTTATCTTAGAGATACAGTATGTTTTCCATCCTGACAATCTTTATTTAGACAAAAATTAGTTTCTATTTTTATGAATTGTCAGCTTCCTTGGGGCAGCTCTGTTGGTTTGCCATAGTTTTCTTTTTCCCTTTGTGTGTCTTTCCCTTTTGCATTGGTGACTTTAATTGTCTATTCATATTCCTGGCAAAAGCAGAGGTTAAGTCTGAAAATGCTAATTGCTCTTTGTATTAGGCAGAGAAGAATGGCCTGCAGGGAAACTGCAGGAATCTTCCCCAAAGGAGGAAGAACTTACTCTGATGAACTGGAGACTTAGAGCAGATGTCCAAGCTTGTAAATGGAAGGAAGTACAGCAGCTCTCAGTGGAGGCAAAATGGTCTGGACGAGAGGGAGAAGCAGGTGGGGCATAATTCCATGGATCATTCCCATCTCTTCTTATCTTGCTCTTGCCTCCTTTCTGGCTTGTCTGGGCTCATATGGACGGATCAGTGGCCGCCTCCACAGCCCCCTTTGCTGTGACTTTACATACCCACACTTTCTCTTTCTGCATCTCAGAAAACAAAAATCACTGAGGTCTATGCTGCCTGAAAGTTATTTTCCCCATTGTTATATTACTTCCCATTATTGCTCTCAGGGTTTTGTTTTGTGGGGGTGGGGGTCATCTGCAAGTGTGTAGATGGAGAAGGGTATATTTCACCAGGAATTTTCATAATTGATAATTTGGCTTGTGACCAGAAGATTTTTCACCATGACAAAATTTTTAGCACAAATTCAGTCCTTTTGAGCTCAGTGGGTAATCTGCTAGGATTTTTTCCAAAAGAGGTAATTTACTTATTGACATAATTTTCAGATAATTACATTTACCAAGATGGGAAATACAGCTGTTTCTTAGCAAAACACCAAGCCCCTGGAACAGAGGGAAATGATGGTGTGCATCTGTGTGCACACTCAGACATGTTTTGGTGAGCAAATCAGCATGGGCAATTCATGCTCCACAGTGATTGGCATTAAGTGATAACAAGTTGACCAAGCTTTGAATTTTTAATAGGAGAGTGTAATTTTTATCATGTCTCACGATAGATGTGTGGCTTCTATTTTATAGCTTCCAATTGACTTTATATACTTTTGACAGTTATTTTATATTTCTTTTTTCTTGTATTTATCACATGGTCTACAGAGTCTCACTACACAGATCAGACTCATAGTGATTCTTCCATTTTCAGCCTCCCAAGTGCTGGGATTATAGGTACATGTCACCACACCCGGTCTCTGTTTTGTATTTCTTCCTATTGAGAAGTTGTATTTAGTTGCACTGTCTCCTCTTCAGTCATTCCAGTACTATTCTCCTGCAAGACAATCTTACCCCTTACCTTGAGGTCAAGTCTCTGAAGTTCTCCATTCTTTTCTCCAACATTCAAGCCTCTATGCTTTTCATGTGGGCTTCTCACAAAGTCCTTCTGGGATGTCAGAATGCTGAGGGGTCTTCTTTTAGTTTCTCTTTACCTTTCTAATTCCCATAGCAAAGATATCCACACTTATTTTATTATCTAAGTCACATGTTCCCCTAGGTCTCAAGTTTTTGGTTGGTGCCTAAAATAATGCTTAACTTCTAAGCATCTTACAGGAAAAGTAATATCTAAAAATTGTGGTGACTCTATGTCCTTAGTGAAATTTGATGATTTTAATGCCAATTCTTTTAATTCCAGGTAAAATGAATACTATGTAACTATAGACTTATTTCATATGATATATATTGATTGAGCTTTCCATTATGTGTTGCTTGGTTACCATGTAAAAAATACTAAGGCAGGCATTGAAAATAAAGGTTGAATAAAACTTAAGTGCTATTGTCCCAGGACATTTTTAAATTAAATGTGTGTATGAGTTATGTTCAATACATACATATGATAAAATATTATTTTATTAAAAATTACCTGTTAAAGATCATCTATTATGTTATTCTTGTATGTCTAATTTTTCTATTAGCAATTTCCTTCCTACTGTCCTTCCATCCTCTCATTGATGTCTATCGTAGATTACTCGAATAAGCCCTAACTACAGTGACAAATATCCTTATAAAGACGGAACTGGAAAGCCACAGACAAAGCAAAGAGAAAGGTGTCTGTGAAGATCGAATCAGTGCTGCGCTGCTCTAGCCACAAATCAAAGGAGCCCGGCATCACCAACAACCATCAGAATCTGGAGGAAGAGGAAGGGTTTCCGGTCGCTCCTCGAGAGAGAGCACAGTTCTGCCACCATTTGCTTTGTACTTCTGGCTGCTAGAACTACGAGAAAGTAAATTTCTTTTATTTTATGCCATCAAGTTTGTGGTAGGATTTTGGGGTGTCCTCAAGAAACGGGGGTAGCAGATGAGAGCCTGAAAAAGGTTAGAGACTGAAGATAGTTGCCCCGCAAAATATTTTACAAGTTGTTGTAGAAAGTCCAAAAGACATTTTCCTACTGTTAGAGAAAAATGATATGGGCAGAAGTCTGAGATTTACATTTACTTCTTGAGCAAGGGGAGATCTGATAATTGTTCTACCTGTGCCAGCCCTTTCTCTGGTGAGGGTTAGACAGTGAATCAGAAAAGCATCTTCTCCAGGATGCAAAAGTACATCTGAAAATATTTCTAAAATACTATCTCATTACTCTACTGAGAAAAGGAAAAGGAAGGAAATAGACTCCTTGCTTTTCCATGTTTCAGTGCCAAGTTGGTAAAAGTGAAAGCTTTTTGACAGGGAGCCCTGGAAAAAGGATTATAAGTTTTCCATTTAAGCAAGGACACCTGCATGGGAGTTATTGCTATGGGAAAGCATGTGAACAATGTAAAAGTCCTAAGGAAACATGATAATCACCTGTACAAATGTATTGGCCTGCCTTAATTTAGCAGAGGTAAATATCAAATTATGCAGAGGTATTAATAAAAGCACATGGGTAAGACACATTACAGACTTAGACAAAAGAAGTTTAAATAGCCATGTTTGTTGCACAAACTTTAAAAAATACAGGTTAAAAATAAATAGCAAAAACTACCCATAATCTCATCTGGCAGGGAATATCCTTTCAGTCCTTGTTTTCTGTGAAGATCAGGGCAACAGGTGACAGCGTTGGCTGAAGGAGCTAGGCCAGCCCACTTCCACAGGAGGGGTGTTGGTGCCAGAAAACGAGAGGTGAAGAAGGAAGTAAACATTGTCTCTTTACTGAAGAATCTGGAAATATTTTGCTAGGAAGTTTACAGGGTTAATGGAAAGAGATTTTTGTTTTTGAGGTGTGCTAGGGATCAAACCCAAAGCTTTGAGCATAGAAGGCAAATGTTCTACCACTGAGCTACATCCCCAGCCAGGGCAGAGCTGAGGTTGTTTATAGCATAAAGGCCAGGAAAACAACATTGTTGAAGGTTTTTCCTTTGGTTTCTGGTCCCATTGAGGGTGTATCCAATTCTTTGAAGCAAGACTCCCATTGAGGAAAGTTAAAGTCAGCTAGCAAGGGTTATAAAGAATTATGGGCCCAAGATCTGGAAGATAAAAGCCTAGAGAAGTAAGTAAGGAATTTGGTTACTTGGGAAGACATGGGCAGGGCAGCAGTTTTGATAGTCTCCAGAGAGAAGAGGGCAAAAATAGACATTCTGTTCTACTAAGCTGAGCGCTTATGGTTCTTCTCCATCAGTGTTGTCGAACCTGCCGGAGTATTCACCAACAGCCCGCTGTGGCATGCATGCTCTAGGTTCACCTTCACTAACCCAGAGTTGGGACACAGAGACCTTTTTACTTGCATTAAAGGGGAACACAAATGAGTTTTTGCAAGCACCACAGCTTAGGGTCAAATCATTTCAACCCCTGTAATTGGACTGAGGTGATCTGTTAGCTTCTTTAATTACTTTCTGCAAGTAAATGTAAGTATTTTTGGAGAAAAAAATCACCCTGTGTCAAAGCTTTCTTACAAATTTTCACTTATACTATATAAAATTTTCTAATTAGGTGAATATAAAAGCACATTTCACCAATATGCTAATTTACATTTTTTATTTTTTGATTGAGGCTTTTTACTAGTTTATCCATTTGCGGTTCTTTAGCAAAATTCTTTCTCTTAATGTATTTGATACAGGGTTCCTAGTAGGGTCTACAGGGTCTCCCTACATAGATCAGACTCATAGTGATTCTCCTGTTTCCAGCCTCCCAAGCTCTGGGATTACAGGTATGTGGTACCACGCCCAGTCTCAATCGCTGTCTCGGTGTGCCTTGGGGGTGGGGCCCGCAGGGCTTGGGGTGCTTGGGATTGAACTGCAGTGCCTGTGTCTGTGTAAGCAGGTGCTTCAGTCTGCTGAACTATCTGGCCCATCCCAAAATTCTTGTTTTGATTTTGTACCATTCTTTTTCTATTGAGCTTTCTGTATTTTTCTATTAATTTGTGGAGGTTCTTTATGCTGTTTCCTAATTTATTGTCTGCTATGTATGTTGCAAATATTTTCTACTGTTTGAAATTTGCTTTTTTTCTGCTGTTGATTAAATTTTAAAATTATATTATAGAAAAATTTACCAGTATATTATAAATATCTTTCTTTTATCATTTCAATGTGATCCTTCCCTATCATGAGGATAGGGATCAGAGTATTCTCTATATTTCTTCCAAATATATCAAAGAAGCAGTAATAAGATGCATTTGCTATTCTATCTTAAAAGCCATTTTTAGCGGAATAGTTTAAATATTTCTTTCTTTCTTTCTTTTTTTTTTTTTTTTTTTTTTTTTTTTTTTTTTTTTTTTTTTTTTTTTTTTTTTTTTTTTTTTTTTTTTTTTCAGAATCAGGGATTGAACTTAGCCCTTGTGCTTGCCAGGAAAGCACTTATTATACTGAGCCATCTCCCTGGCCCCCTTAAATTTCTATAATGATTCTTAGGTTGAGCAGTTTGCTAAAAGTTTTTTATTCTTATTTTATTTTATTTTTAGGATATGATATTCCTTTATTTTTACACATTTGACAGAAGTTTTTCAGTAAACAATCACTGCAGCGGAGAAGGGCATGAAGATCGGCCTCCAGCCGCTGGCAGCTGCCTGCTCAGGGCCTGGGCTCCTCCTTGCCCAAGTGAAGCAGTGGGGAGGTGTCCGTGCCTTCCTTTATTAGCTTATCCCACTGCTTCTTGATGGCATTCATGCGCTTCATCATTTTCTGCCGAAGTAAACACTCTACACTCATATTCTATCTTGCACTCTTTATTCAGCCAGGCAGCACCAATTCCATGTGCACATTCTAGCCATTCTTTCTCAAAAGCATGGCATCTAGAAGCAATTTTGTAGGGCTGTTCAGAACTTTGGATTGCCATGTGATGGTCTAAACTAATACCCAGTCTTTTCTGCACATCAAAGAAAGGCATGACCTCACACAGAAGTGCCCTTGTCTTTTTCTGCTTAAAGTTTTTTTTTATAATGCTGAGTATTGAATTCTACTAAATGTCTAGTGTTCTGAATCTAGGGAAGATGACCATTTTTTCCTCTTTAATCTCTCCTCTGTTGAATGTAATCTCTTTACCCTAAGCATTGAATTTTGACTTTTACTGTTTTTTAATTTCTAAAAGTTCTGTTTGGCTATTCTGTAAGTTTACCTGATTGTTTTTGACAATCTTTTATGGACTGATGATTTTCAAGATTTTGCCTTTTATTTCTTCAAGTATTTTATATAGTAATTAATATATGACATTCAATCATCACCATATGATTTCTTAATTTTTGCGAATGTGAACTTTACCATTTCCCTTTTCTCTGTTGGCTTACTTCCTTGTAGAGTATTTCATTGCTGATTGTGAGTTAACATTAATTTGACATTTATTTATGAGAATCCTGAAGGCTAAAGTGGTCACCTTTCCTTCTGACAAATATTTATATGGCTTCTATAGAGAGCTGGGGACACCGTGTAGCCAGTTGTGCTTTAGCTAATTTAGAGGATTGCGGGATTCAGCCCAGGAATTCCATGTTTCTTTTATTTTCCCTCGGTGCCACTGAATTATTCTCCTATCTGTCAAAGTATTGTGAGCTGTCACCTTTTAGACAGTGCTGCTTTCTGATTCTCCTTAAAGCTGCTTGTTCTCAGCTCTGATTGTGTGCATGTGTGTGAGTGTGTATGTGTGTGAGTGTGTGTAAGAACCAACAAGAGAATCCATCCTTAATGATGGTTTACCTCCTATCAACCTAGAAGGCCACTAACGGGTATGATATATGTGAAAATGTATTAAGGGCATTAGAAGAACTTAGATTCTTTGTAACTGAAAGGCTGTGTGAAGCCATTACTAGTCTCTTGAGGTCCTAAAAGCAGATGTCTCCTATCTCCTTTCTACTTGAACATTTTGCTCTGTGTGAATTGACCTCTATATTCCTTCTTAAATTATTTGTACCTTAGTTGCTTCACTTCTAGTCAGGTCCTCAAAATTATTCAGCATCATTTGCAAGTCCCATTTTGCATTTATGACTTATCTTTACATCCTTCTTTTCTGTAAAGAGTTTTCCAACAACTTTGGCAGAGTATTTTTTTCTAATCTCTCTTAATGCCAATCTCTAGCACTCTTGTGTCATGTATTTTGCTTCTGATTAATTATTCTGTTAATAATTTGTATGTATTTTATCTTCATTTATCAGTTTTCCTGTTATAAGGATACTATCCTCAATATTAACACATTAGAGGACAAGGGGTTTAACAGTCTCAGGAGATTCATCCCATGGTCTTGTGACTCCAAGGCAGAAACATGGTGACAGAAAGATGTGGAGGAGCAAAGCAACCACTGCACAGTGGCCAAGGACAGCAGAGGACAGCAGCCAGAGAGGAAGGAGCTAGGACCCTATATTCTACCCAACATCACGCCTCATGACCCATGGGGGCATACTGCACTACTCCTCTGAGCATCTCTCAAGATAATTATGTTAATATGATCAAGTACTCATCCTAAATAAACAATATGCTCTTAGAATGCAGTTTCTTACATGGAAGTGTGTATGTTTTTACCATTTCTTTCTTCTTCTTGTCCTTCTCCTCCTCCTCCTTCTCCTTTTCGTCTTTTTTAAAAAGTGCACTTGGTTGTTACAGGATCTCACTATTCAGCTTGGACCCATAGTGATCCTCCTGTTTTCAGCCACCTCAGTGCTGAGATTATAGGTTTGCACCACCATGCCCAAACTCTGGCTGGCTCAGCCCGCTCTGGGGGTGGGACTGGCCTGATATGTGATGTCAGAGATTGAACCATGGTCCCTGCACTTGTTTAAGTTTGCCTAAGCAGGTGCTTTAGTCTGCTGAGCTATCTCTCTGGCTCCATCACCATTTCTAAGGATGATCAAGATACTTTGTTTTTTTCTTGAGTAGCTGACACTGTCTATTTTAGCAGTATTCTGATGATTTCTATTAGAATTAAACTGCACTAGAAAGAAGAGAGAGAAAATAGATGTTCACTGTGTGCTCATCACATGGAAAGTATTTTACCAAGTGGTGTTGGCAAACAAGGTTAAAGAAAACTATCTTATCTTTTGGAACTCAGTATAGAGAGGAGACCAATTTTCCAAGAGTGCAATGGAATATGCTTTCAGTGGCATCAGCTGGATAATAATTTGACTGAGATTGTGCATGGAAAAGGGGAAAAAAATCATGGGTACTTGTTCCAAAGGCATGGCATTTCTACAACTGAAAGAGTATGACTATATAGCTGGATTCTTTTTTCACCACAGCCCCTCCAGCATTTGTTATTGATTGATTTCTTGATGAGAGCCATTCTTTCAGTGTTGTTTTGATTTGCATTTCTTGAATCACCAGTGATGTTGAACATTTTTCATATATTTATATATCATTTGTATTTATTCATCTAAGAAATATATATTCATCTAGATGTTCATTTTTTGGTTGGGCCTTTGACTTTTGGGGGCCCAATTTTAAAATTTTTTATATGTTATAGATAGAAGTCTTTTGTCTAAGGGACAATCAACTAAATTTTTTTTCCCCAACTTGTAAGTTTTGGTTTTACTCTGTTGGTGATTTCTTTGGATGTGCAAAAACTTTTTAATAAGATGAGAGATAAGTAACTGATTCTTTAAAGTGAAAGAAAGGAAGAAGAAAGGGAAAATATATATGTATATATAAACACAGGATAGGTTGGATAATTATACACCTGATTTCTATTTGTATACTGAAAGGACCAATTAATGCTTCTATGTCTTTTCTTCTTTTTAATTTTTTTGACCAATTTGTATATTTATATCTGGTAATCTGAGCAACTAATTTGAAGACAATGATACGCAATATAACAACCATTGTTGAATTCCTATCATCTTGTTTAGTGAAATTGTGCATTATTTTTTTATTCCCTTTTTTAAAAGAAAAAGTACATTGGACTAAGCAAGAGTTTTGATATATCTTAGTGGATGAGGTACTTTCTATGTTCTTTCTGATACAATGAAACAAAGAAAAGTTGTGTAGAAATTATGAGTACACATAAACAAAAGTTTGAAATAAAATTTGATTACTCTTTTTTTTTTTTTTTGTGAAACAGAAATAAGACTACTAGTTTTAGTAGTCTTGGAAGGATGTCTATTGAAGGCAACTTGCTACTCCCAGTTTCTAATTTGTGTCCTTGTTTAAGTCAATCTGTAGCTTAACTGTGGTTCTTTAGACTACAAGCTCTTTTGGGGTGAGAATAATTTCAATTTTTGTAAACTTATGTTTTCAAGGCCCAGTAGAATGGTGGTATAGAAGAGGCCACAAATTAGTATTTTTGAAAGAATAAATGCTTAGCCATTTATAGTTTGACTTGAAGTAAGAAAAGAAGGCCAAAAGATTTTCCAAGACTTCAAAAAATTACCATAAAATTAATACAGCAATACATATTTTACTCATGAGGAAATGACAGCAATGTATATTTAATTTAAATTTAGCTACAGACTCAATAGCTTACCATTTTGATGTTTACTGTCCACATTGGAGTAGAAAGAACAAATTGGACTTGTTAAAAAGGAGTACTCAAGAGCCGTTTCCTCCTGCTGCTTGATAACACAGTGCTTTCATTCTTATTTTACTCAGTCTTTTCAGGTAGCTAAATATTGATTGCCTGTGTCTGGTCATGGTGGCTTGACAGCTAAGTCCTGAGCAGGAGTTATAATTATGGACAGTGACACAAGTAGATATATCTTCATGAAGGGCTCATTGAAAAGTTTTCTTGCTTTGAAAGTGGGGCTCAAGACAAGAAAACTGTAAATGAATTCTGCATATTGCATGGTATCTGATACGGCCCCTAAGAACTGCAAGGAGAAAGCAAAGAGAACTGCAGAGAACTGAACTGGAGCCCTGACTTTGCTGACTCAGGAAAGTTATTAACCCTGGAGACTCCTCTTTGGTGTTTAAGTCGCCTTTAGTCTGGTCTTAATGATTTGCAGCTAAAAGTATCTGTAATGATTTAGGATGTCAAATGACATCAGGAAGAAGAGAATTATGACTTTTAATTGGGCTCAGAAATAATTTACTCTGATTCCTTAATGTTATGATACAAATCCTTTGCATAACAGTTGGTAATCTGATACTGAGGGAAGTCAGAAAATTGCATAAAATCAAGTACCATTCCTAGAAGAGCATGGGTTTCAGAGTCATTTAGAGTGAAGGCAAATGTCCATAACCAGTTCAGCAGTCCCAGAGGGCATCTTGTTCACAACAAATTTCTGCAAGTGTAGAGAAAATTATTTTCTGTCCACTTGGGCTAGGAAGACAAGAAATAACTCTAAAAGATTCCCATTTTATTTATTTAATTTTTTTTTTTTTTGAGGTACTGGGGATTGAACTTGGGATCTTGTGCTTGCCCCAGGCACTTATGCCACTGAGCTGTATTCCCTGCTCAAGATTTCCCTTTTAGATAATAAAAATAAAAATAATTTTCCCTTTAAAGATACAAATGTGATTCAGAATGACCGTTTTTTTTTTTGAAGGTTTTAGACACATGAAATCAACTGCTTAGATGTCTTCCTGAAGAGAATTAAAATATAAATGTAAATTATAGGAAATTTTTAACTGTCATGTCTTCACACAGTGAAATTCTGTGGCAGTTGTTTGGCACTAGAATGTACATACAGATGTGCCTCGGTTTGTTTGCAAACCAAAGTTACCAAACAGTTCTCTTTGGTAAATTTTGGTTTCGTTTGTGAACTGTGCATGAGGTTACAAACGTGACCACTGCCATTCTTTTTACATGACCAGAATTGGCCATCATTTTCAGGGTTGTAGAAATCTGTGAACCAAGGTACCCCTATGCCTGTGTAAATGGAGGTGTCAGTAGTGGGTAGTTTTATGTTATCTTATATGTATTTACCTTAAGGGAAATATACATATATGCATTTTTTTTCTTCACCTTTATGTATTTGGTACAGGGTCTCACTATGCAGCTGGGACTTGTGATGATTCTCCTGTCCTCAGCCTCCCCAGTGCTGGGATTACAGGTGCGGGCCACTACGCCCAGACTCTGTCCCAGGCTCATCATGCCCTGGGGCGAGGTTGGTGAGGCATGCAGGTGGAACCCTGGTCTCTGAAATTGCCAAAGCAGGCACTCAGCTATCTCACCAGCCCTTGCATTTGGGTGTGCATATGTATGTGTTTTTGTAATAAGATATGGGTTATTCTTGCTTCTTACAGTATGAAGGTGCTCCTTGTCTCCCTTTCATCTCTCTAATGGTTTTCTTTCTCTTGCTGTCTCACTTTCTAACTTAAATTTTGGAATTTAACTCATTTTGGTCTTATTCTCTGTCTACTAATACATATTCCATCCTGTTGAAGAGTAGAAGTAAAGGAATATGATTTGAACAGAATGACTCCTTAGGACATTAAATTCTTAAGTATTGAAGTCATGCAGATATTTTGTAAATTTCTTCAAGTATAATAAATATTGAATTTTAAAATTTAAGAAGCTGAGGTTGTACTGTTATTTCCTCAATTTACTAAACTGAAATCTTGGGTGAATTACTTAATATTTTAGCCCTCTGTTGTTCACCTCTAGATTTGGATGATATCTTATTTGCTGAAGGCAGGAAATTATATAAAATATTTTTTTCTTTCTTTTAGTTACTAGATCTACCTTAATGTTCTATGACTTTGAAATTTATAAGTCAGGAAATATAGTAGATGTTTATATTTTTTTAGACATTTCCCCCCCAAATGCAAATATTCTCTAAGATGTAGTTTGCATACACTTTTCATGAAAATTTCTTTCTGATGAAATATGCAGAGTTTTGGTGCATTTCAAAAGAAGGGATTTTTAAAAGCTGACTCATATTTCAAAGAAAATGTGCTCATTAGACTTAACTCTGTGTGTGTGTGTGTGTGTGTGTGTGTGTGTGTGTTTTAATTTCATGTATTTGGTACAGAGTCTCACTAGGCAGCTCCAGCTCATAGTGATCCTCCTGTTTTCAGCCTCCCCAGAACTGGGATTATAGGCATGTGCCACCACACCTGGACTCATCTTGGTCCCTTGTTCAGCATGCCCAAGGGCAGGGACATCATGGTATGTGGTACTGGGGATCAAACCTGGTCCCTGTGCTTGCCTGAGCAGGCCCTTAGTGTGCTGAGCTATCTCATCAGCCCTTAACTGTGTTTCATTTATTTATTTATTTTTTGGTGGAACTGGGGATTGAATTCAGGCCCTTGCCTGTGCCAGGGAAGCACTTATTCCACTGAGCTATCGGCCTGGCTCCTTACCTATGTTTTAAAAGATGTTTGAAACTTAAAACAATTGATTTCACAATTGCTACATTACATATATTTGAAATAAACCGTTATTAATTATGTTTTAGTTACTGACTTAGGGTAACAGAGAGAGTTCAAGTCCATTTGAAAGGGCAAATGGCCATTTTTTCCTTGAATCTATAGGGAAGCCATGAACTATGGTTGTCTGGTTCTCTTTCAGTTATGAAAGTGTAAATAGCATAATAAAGAAGGATTCCTAATCCCTGATGCGAGGATTAGTCTATTGGTTAGGAGCCATTATTTTTGTCATTTACTTGTAAGATCTTATGATTTGTGGATAGGGTTATTTTGAAGCATTTGACTGGAAAATTCAGGAGAGGAGAAAGGATTCGTGTGACAAATTTCAGTCTAATTCTTCCTCTTCCACACCATTTGCCTACACGTTTTTCTCTCAGTGGCCCTTGTGCTGAAGCACAGTAGTGTACAATGGCCTCGGGCTATCCTAACTACCTGCCTGAATTTTGGCTCTAACATAAAACTCAGAGGTCTAGGAATAATTCTGGGACTGAAATTCCTATCTGGAAACTGAGAAATAGATATTTTTGGTGCAGGTCTCAGTAAAAGTAGGAGGTGTCACTTTTGTTCTCTTGAGAGAAAGCAGCTTTTTCAAAATCTCATAAGGAAGTCTCTGAAGACATTCAGTTGTCTCCTGTTAGGACTTTAGAAAAAGATTATATATGACAATAGCACCCTATTTTTCTAGAGAAAATTATAGATCATTTTGACAAGGACGTTCAATTCTTTCTGTGAAAACAAAGTCGCCTTCAGCATGATTCAGAGGATTGAAAAAAAAATCAAAGTGAACAGAAATGTCTGCATTCTGTTCATGTATATTTGAGGCAGCTTGTTACCTCTGATGGCTCCTCCTCACCCACTGCTTGATGTTGCAGGTGTTTTTAAAATAATAACCTGGTATGCAAAGAGTTTAGATTAATGTCCATTCCCGTTGTGCGATTCCCCTTTATCGTCCATATGTCCTCTCTTCTGGTCCAACATTGCTGGCTCATACCTGGCTTTTATGTCTGTTTAGTCTCTGTGTTCTGATGCATTTACTATATATCCTGGACATAATCTCTTGATACACTTGGGGATTCAGTCTGACTCCATGGCCAGTATTTAGTGCACCACTATGAGGCTTGCTGAGGCTTCCTGACTCCAACTCAGGTCAGCCAACAGGTTACTTGAAAATGTCAGTTATTATTTATAATCAGACAGCATATTCAGTTCTCTAGAAGGAATGTTTACCAAAGTAAGAATACTAATAGAATTATTAATAAAAAGAGCTATGGTTACCGCAGTGCCTAGCCCAAATAGAAGACAGATTTACTAAAATTCTAATCTTGCCAATATTCATCCAAATTTATCTTTGGAAAGCATGTTTTCACTTTAAAGTATAGTTCTTTTTTACAGGAAAAAAGATGTTTGCCTAATAGGTAATGTATTGAAACTTCCAAGCTGTTGGCTCTTTTAACAGAGACTTTGTTCTTTGTCAGGGAAGGTATAGCAGATAAAGTGTTCAGAGAGAAAATAGTTTCTTTCTAAAAGTCAAAAGATTTACTAGTAAAAGTTACAAAGGAAAGTGGTCAAGACCCCACAATTCTATCTGGAAATAATGGCTTTACAACTTGGTACATAGAATCATATAGTTACATTATCCTGTGATTTTTTTTTTTTTTAAACCAGGCTAAACAAAGAAAAAGCAAAGAGACCAGCATTAAGCTATTGCAGTGTGTTAGTAAATTCTTTCATTGGGTCAGTAGCAGAGGTAATCAAGGTGGCATTTAAATGAATTAAGGTTTCTTTGAGTTTCAATTAGTGTATTGTGTTTACTAGATTGACAAACCACATTTAAATAAAATTTAAATAAAATTTTTTTTGCAGAAAAGTTTTACTTTTTCTGCAAAATTTATGAAACCTTGCTACATATATCATTTCTAATTCAGGGTTCAGAACATAGGAGTCAATTTGAGAGCAATAATAAAAATTATCACACAAAAATAAAAGAAATCTTATTGGAAATCTGTCACACCTTGCATGCAGATTGCTGCTTGATTTGATGATTTTCTCTTTTCAAATGGATTGCGTGAACGAAATCATATTCTGCTCTTACATAGGCATTTGCTTTGTTGCTTTTCTCTGTAGGCCTTTTGTTCTGGGATAGGATTTTCATGCATTTTGTTTCTTTTAGCTGGGAAAATGCATTTTAGAATATGTAATATTAGTAATTTATTTTCCTCTGGGAAAAAAAAGTCCCCTTGAGGGACTAAGCCAGAGCACTTAGTTGCATAAGTTAATATTAACATCGCTGCAGTCATAATCTGTCACGGGGCACATTTTCTGGGTGGGTTGGCACCGTGCTGATGAAAGCATATAAAGAAAGGAGAATTATAGCTGGTGTCCAGCTGCCTGCCGTTGCAGGAAGCACGCCCACAGGGCCTGAAAGGCTGCTGCGCTGGGATGCGCGAGCCACCGATCTTCCTCTCTCCACACCAGGGTCCCCGCTGAGAATGCCTGGGTGATAGATCACGTGCCGGTGGATGAGGCCAGAAATCTGTGTTGGATAAGCCCGTGTGTGTAGGGAGCCCTTGGCTGAACTGGTGCGGGCTTGTCTTTCTGTGTGTGAAGCCCCCTAGTTGTCTTCCATTCATTTCCACGCCCTCTGCGGGAGCTCTACAAATCTGCTGATAAGCATGGAAAGCGAGGGAGAACGTGGGCAAGCAGTGGATTAGAAACAGAGAACCTGCTGTGCTGTGCAAAGCTAGACCTGGTTCCACTCTTTTAACTCTATGTCGGCACCTTTTGTCTGACTTCTTCCTAGCTTGCCTCCCTGTTCTCATCTCAGTCTCTTCCACTTTATTCTCTTATGAGATTGACTTTTCAGTTTTCACTAGTGAGTACGAAATCAGCTATTTGTCTTTCTGAGCTTGGCTTATTTTATTTAATGCAGTGACCTCCATCTAGTGCCATCCGTGTTGAAATGATCCACAGGATTTCACTCTTTCTGTGGGGGATACTGCTCCAGTGCTTATGTGTGCACCGTACTTCCTTTATTCATTCATGCGTTGGTGGACATCGTGGTTGATTCCACATATTGTTTAAAGAGGTACAAGTTCTTATCACTCTGACTCTATCATTATGCATTGTATAAATGGGTTGTCATAATGTACCCAATTAATATATACAAGTACTATACATCAACAAAAAAAGAAAATTAATTTTGTTGGTCATTTTTCCAGTTAATAACCCCGGTTGCATAATGAGGACACACTGAGATAGCCAAAACTGAGGAACTTGGTACAAAACTCCTGAACATTATACTTGTTTATGGAAAACAAGGAAATGTGGAGAAATCAAACTCAGATTGCACGTATCTAAGATGTCATGAAAACTGCATGCAGCCGGGCGTGGTGGCGCATGCCTGTAATCCCAGCACTCGGGAGGCTGAGGCAGGAGGATTGTTGTGAGTTCGAGACCAGCCTGAGCTACAAAGTGAGCTTAAGGCCAGCCTGAACTGCATAGTGAGACCCTGTCTCAAAAAGACAAAAAAAAAAAAAAAAAAAAAAAAAAAAAAAAAAAAAAAAAAAAAAAAAAA
>PVKA01004016.1:26338-72878 GCA_004027165.1 Ctenomys sociabilis | reverse complement strand
ATGTATCAGTGTTAATCATTTAGCATTGACAAATATGCCATGGTTGTATAAAATGTTAAAATTAAGGGAGGCTGAATGAAAAGTATAAAGAACTTCTCTGGGCTGTCTTTGAAATTCTTCTGCAATTCTTTTTTTTTTTTTTTTTGTATTTTAGGGAAGGGTCTACAGGGTGTTCACGGACTCACTACTAGATCAGACTCATGGTGATCCTCCTGTCTACAGCCTCCCAAGAGCTGGAATTATAGGCATGTGCCACCATGCCCAGTCTCAATGACTGCCTCAGTATTCCCCAGGGTTGGGACTGGCATGGCAGGCTAGGGGATTGAACCCCTGGCCCCTGCATCTGCTTGCAGGTGCATTAATCGTCTGAGCTACTTACCATCCCTGAAACTCTTCTGTAAACCTAAAAATCACTTCACAATTTAAAGTGAAGGAAAGGTAACTTAACAAAAAGAAAAAAAGCAGACTCCTGGACCATGTTGGAGATTAAGGAATTTAATAGATATACAGTAACTTGTTGAAATGTGATGAAGGATTATTTGACCAGACAGAAATGCAGTTTTTTGCTCACTGATCCCTGTTTTTCTGTATTTGGTAGTGGTTCTGCGGTTTGGGTTGCAATGAACATGTTAGAGAATGACTATTTCAACCATCCTAGGTGGATATGCTTTGGGGTATACTAATTCTTTTTCTTTCTTTCTTTTTTTTTTTTTTGGTACACAGGGTCTCACCATGCAGCCCACATTCACAGTGATCCTCCTGCTTTCTGCCTCCCTAGTGCTGGGATTACAGGTGCGCGCCACCGCGCCAGGACTCCAATCGCCAGCTCAGCGCACCTGAAGGCGGGGCCGAAGGTGGGGCCGGCACCGCAAATGGAAGCAGGGATCGAACCCTGGCCGCTGCACTTACCAAAGCAAGCGCTTAGTCCGCTGAGCTATACCGCCGGCCCGGTACTAATTCTTTTAACCCTAACAAGCTAACCTAGCCCCTTGTCTATATTGAGAGAAGAAAATTCTAAGGCAATCAGCAAGTGCTTTCTACAGTGGCTTAGAAAAGAGCCATGCCTGAGTCCAGGCTGTAGGATGTGAAGCAGTGTTTCAGTAGCTCTCTCCTTCTGGAAGTGTGATTAGAATTCATGGGGATAGTGCAGGAATTGTTTTTTTGGTAACAGCAAGAGAGGAAAGAGATTAGGTAGTGCTTATTAAAAGAAAGGCAGAAAGGAGAGAAAAAGAAATTAAGTCCTTGATTTTGATGAGCTGATAATCCAGTGCTGTTTTCCACCACCCTGAGCTTTCAGTTACTCTCTGCAAGGACTTTTGGGTCACTGGGGGTGAGGGGCAGGGTGGGGCAGGACACTCAGTCTATTGGTTTTTCATTTGTTCAGAGGGAGCCATAACTCCAATGCTGGAAAATTAAAATAAAAACATTAAGAGGTTTGTTTGGGCAAATGGCCTGAAGCCACTCTTACCCCAGATGGGAGGATCAGGAGGACCCTGGAAGGCAAGGTCCTGTGTGGTGTCCCCATGGACCACCGCCAGCTGTGCTAGTGCCATTGGAATAATAAATTCAATATGGTGGTGAAAAACAATAGCTGAGAAATCCTGGGTTGTTTGAGCCCACTTGAACTGAGTTCTCCCTTACTTAGAAAGTGAGGATTCTAAACTCCAGAGTGGTAACTTTTGAGGGATTAGAGAAGGAAAGTTTTAACCATTTTGATTGTGCCACTTCAATGTTTAGCAAAGGATAATTTACAAAAACTCTCATTTCATGTGATATCTCAACAATACACTGAATGAAACCTAGAAATGTAAAACAGGGAAATACAATCTTGTCCAATGATCTTGTAGTTCAATTTAAAAGGCAAAAATGAACAGTTTGCCAGATGGAAGAGTATAATAGTCATCATTTAAAGGCTAATTATTTGTCATTTAACCAGTTGAAATTTCTCTTTATCATTTATGCAGTTTTGTTTTGAAAAGCATTTCTTTAGAGTAAGTTGTTTTGCATATGTGGGCCCAGAACTAAATCTTTGTTAGAGAATTTTACATAACTGATTTTCAATCTGAATGTGTCTCAGAATAACACCAATAGCAACTCAGTATTTTGTCTCATGTTGTCAGTGACAGAAGCTAAATGTTAAGCAGGCCAGGTAAATTAGAGAAGAAGCAAACTTGTATTTCTTTTTAGGATTTGCATTATTACATATATTACTTACAAATGTATTTTTTTTGCCACCCTTTGGTTTATGCTTTCTTCATGGTAGACTTTAGAGCTCAGATGTATATAATTTCAGCTGTTTACCTATCTTTGTCTTTTGATGCTTTTTACTTTGATGTTATACTTAAGAATTTACTGCCTCACTCAAGGTCTTAAAGACTTCTATGTTCTAAGACTTTCATAGTTTTGGCACTTAAATTTAAGTATGATTTCTTTTCAGTTAATTCTAGCTTAAGGTGTGGTTCTAATTTCACTTTTTTTTTTTTTTGTCTGTGGATATATCTAGATGTTCCAGCACTGTTTATTGAAGAAATACACTTTTTTCACTGAAATGGCAATACATTCATAAGGTAGATGCTTAAAATTAAGTGCTATGCATCAGATCCAGGAAAATCACTTTTGTCTGTTCAGAAAATATTAAGAATCCATTCTGGGCATGATCTCTATTTGTGCTGCATGCAGCCATTGACCATCAAGTCCCACATCATCTTCCAAGTTATCATTCCTGTGCTACTTGGAGGCCTTTCCTTCTCACTTCAGATCCTTTTCTTTTTGCATTTATAAGAGGCATCATGTGATAGGATTTCTCTGTATTCTCCTTCTTGCTTTCCCTTGCATGCAGTGCAGGAAGGTGTAGGGATTTGGGAGCTGCCTTGCCTGCCTTTGTGTGAGTTCCAGTCCTCTTCCCTATTACTTGTGCGTCTGGAACCTTGGATGCTTTTTGCCTATAAGACTAAGATTTTGGTTATGGTTTGGGTTATGGTTATTGTGAAGATTAAATAACATAATAAATGTAGCACTGCATGATAATTTTCATATAATAGTGTATAATTATAACTGATTTTATTTTATTTATTTATTTATTTATTTATTTATTTTTTTAATGTCTTTTTGAGACAGGGTCTCACTATGCAGTTCAGGCTGTCCTTCAGCTCACTTTGTAGCTCAAGCTGGTCTTGAACTCACAACAATCCTCCTGCCTCAGCCTCCCAAGTGCTGGGATTACAGGCATGCGTCACCACGCCCGGCCTGATTTTAAATCAGAGGTATATTTTTTATTTTAGTTTAAACATGTAGAGTCATATATATTCATTCAGTTCATCAATAAATGTTTATAGATTTGAAAGCAATTTAACTTGGGCTCAAGGAAACAGAAGATTTTAAGACTATGTTATGCAAGCATATATTATACAATCTCCAATCTCAATTCAGTATTAGTTGGGTCCATTGAAATGACAGAACATTTGTTGCCTTTTAAATAACTTTAATATGCCTGGCCTAGTTTTGTTCTGTCATTCTGTGATGTCTGCAGGTGGATATGGTTGCCACTACTTGGTAGGCATGGGATTTGGGGATCTGGGAAGAGAAAAGAAGACACTGTCAGAAAGTGGCAGATTTGAGTTAAAACCCACATTTTATCACTGTGATCCATGCATTTGTTATGTAAAAGTGACATTGAAGCCACTTAGTATTTATTGTTCTTAATGACCTGTCTCTGAATTTGGCAACAACTACAAACTCTTTTAGACTACCTTTAACTTCCTATGAGGAATTATGGGAGGACGGGAAAAGTACAATTAAAAGATTTTTGGGAGATGAATAGAGTTTTTCAGGAGCACGTGCAAATTTCTTAGATTTCTGTTGGTGTTGTGCAAATCTATATTTCTGAAGACGTTTGAAGGAATATTAATCATTGGTTTTTAAAGATTCTTTTTTTAGTAACAGCCATTTTTTGCAGGCAATTGATTTTCTTCAGATATTTATATTGTGAAGAACTAAAAGGGGAAAACAAAACACTCAATCACTTGAGGACAGACTGAAACAAAGGGAGAGGAAAAGGATTTTTTTTAAAGCTTCAGATAATATTTTCAGATGACAATAAACAAACTGCTGCCCAAGCAGCAGCTTATCAGCAGAATAGAAAACTGTTTTGACATAAAGGCCTTTAGAGTCTGAGAAGTAGGTGAGGCCAACCAAAGTAATTTCTCAAGAAGTAATTTTAGCATTGCTAAAAATAGTGCCTTGGTATAGTTCAACTCTTGAAATAAATCCCCGAGTTTGCAAGTTTTTGAGAAAAGTCATTACCATTCCGTGTCTTCAGAGATATTGAATGTGTGGTCAGCACTGATCATGTATAGGTACTCATAGAGTTACTTTAAAATAGGGTTCATAAGGAGGAAGCTCAAGTGTTTAGCTATGAATACGATGGGAGAAAGCTTTTATCAAATATTTAATATTAATTTCTCTAATTAGGTACACAGAGAACTGAGCTCTCCAGGTGGGAGCTGACAGGAAAATACATACAGCAGTGAAATCAGTAAGGAGACAGGGGTGAGAGACCTTTTCGAAATAACTTAGTTCAGTGGAAATTCATTGACAGAAGATGGCATTATGGTTTAGAGATGCCAGAGAAATCTTGAGCCCAGATGTGGCGCCGTTGTTGATGAATGATGAATAGACAAAGTAAAGGCAAATAGGGGCTGGGGAGATAGCTCAGTAGAATAAGCGCTTGCCTGGTGAGCACAAGGGGCTGAGTTCAATCTCCTGTTCTGCCAAAAACAACAACAACAAAAAAAATGGAATGTACAGAGGCCCCAGGGGTAGGCAAACCTGCAGCTGTCAACGGGGACACTGACCGTTTTAGGTGCACTAATCTTTCCTTCCTTCAAGTTTTCACATGCTTTTTAATTTGTCATCCTAATTTGGCACTAACCGTATTTTATTCTACTAGTTTTTCCATTGCTGGGGAGAAAATGCCACAAATTTCGCAGATTGAAACAATATGGTTTTCTTTTCTTCTTCTTCTTCTTCTTTTTTTTTTTTATTTTCATGCAGCTTTGTAAGTCAGAAGTCCAGGTGGGTGTAACTATATTTTTTGTGTAGGGATGCATAGGACTGAAATCAAGGAGTCCTAGTTGGAATCTTAGGTGGAAGCTCTGGTCTTTGGTAGCAGAATTCCCTGTGATTGCCCTCAGCCAGAGCCCTCACCTTCTGAAGGTCACTTACTGTCCTTGCGGTATTGTCCTGCACATCCGTAGGCGGGGACTAGCATGCTGTTCGATGTTTTTCTCTCTTGGAATCTTTCTGACTTCTTCTGGGACTACTCAGAGAAAACTTTTTTCTGCTTTTAAAGAAACTTGTGGGTACACTATGTCCCTCTAGATACTCTTCATCTTTAGGCTGACTGGTTAGTGACCTTCATTCCATCTGCAAAATCCTTTTTGTCATGTGTTATAACCTAGTCACAAGAGTAATAAAGAGAAATCAGAGATTATGGAGCATCATAGAATTTTGCCTGCCCAAACTGTATTGGCATGCCATTATATAACGAGTAGTGGTGCTTTCTTCATATCCCTTGGGTACTGGCTACTTGAAGATAGAATAGTAACTTCTACTTGGTAAAGTTCTCCACTATATTTATAATACTGCAATTTTGTTAAATACTTCTTCAATTAACTCGCTGATGGTGGAAAGAGAAGAATGAAATTTTATGAAATTAAGGGTTTCTTAAAATTAAGTTTGGATGCTCCAATCTAAAGCTAAGTAAAATGTCAACTCAGTTATCTAGAAGCCTTCAATGTGATCCAGCTCCCTGTCTGGTTATTTCAGGCAGTCTGTCTCGTTGTGCAGTTCAGACTTAGAGTGATCCTTCTGTTTCAGCCTCTACAATGCTGGGAGTACAAGCATGTGCCACCATGTCCAGTTGTGGTGTCTGGCTGCATGATCCTGGGCACAGCTTGCTGTACCAGGGATTGAACCTGGGTCCTTGTGCTTGCCAGGCAGGTGCTTAGACGTCTGAGCTATCTCCCCACGCCCTCACGCAGTCTGCTTTTGTTCTTGGATAGTGATTGCTATGGGATATTGGGCTTTGGAATACAGATTTTTGAAATGCAGAGAAAAAAGTCATGCATGTTCTGTAGAATGTCTGATGCTGTTAAGGGTCAATAAATAAACTGGGCTAGTGGTAAAATATCATGTTCATGAGCTTCTTTGTGCTGATACATCTATCCTTTCTTTTACTAATTTAGGTTATTTGATCTATAAAGTAGTTCTATCTTTTTTAGTAATAATATTTTGGTTTAGAAAAGATTTAAGAATTCCACTATTAAAAATGGATTGAATGTACTTTGAAGAAATACAATAAACGTGTTCCTCCCCTTGAAGAAATGTGAAACATGGATGTGCTCTAATGCAGGTTGCCAGCATGTTAACTGTGGATAAATGTTTGGACTTCCACGAAGGGGAGAAAAATCTCTAGGAAGCATAATTCTTCAAGAAAGAATGGAAGCATCAAAAGGATTAAGAAGTTCAGTTGGGAATTGCAAAATAAGAGGGAAAAAGTTATTTCTGTGGTTCTGGAGAGGAGACAGTTCCCTAGCTCCTTAAGGAGGAAATATTAAGAATCTGTCTTGTGATGACAAAGCCTACATTATGCACAGATGCAGTATTTGCAGTATTTTGCAGGGCCCTTAGGTCTCTGTAAAGATCTCTTCACTATCAAGCATTCCATTAACGCTGACTTGTTCACTCATTATATTTTACAGTTGCCTTTTTCACATTTTTAATAAAATCTTTCAATAATTCGATCTCTTTGAAAAGCAGTGTATTTAAACTCAGCAGGGCTACCTAATGACACAAGTATAGTTCTTTCTCTTCTCTCTAGTGCCACTATCCAGAAAGAATAATAACAAATTATAATAGCAAAAGTTAAGTTCTTGGAGACATTTTCATTAGAATTGTAGAAATGGGCAAGTTGGTGTGTTTGCTAAGCTGAATTTCAAATAGCTGACTAGAGACAACGCAGGTAGACTGCTGTTCTCTTGTAAACTTACTATCCAAAAGGCTATAGAAATGTCACTGATTACTTGTGGCATCATTAATATTTTAAACTGTGGCATTATAAAATATTTAAGTGTAAATATTTTGATTTGAGTATCTTAATACTGTTGCAGAACAGTAAGATTAGAAAGGTCTCTTATGTAGCATTTTAATTAAAATCATAAAGAACACTTCTTTAACTCGTATGCAAGTTCTTGTTGAAATTCAATATACAGCTTGCATTTCAGCGATTGCTTCTACAAATTCTGCACCTCGTAGTCATACTTTTCTTTTTTTGTTTTTGAAAGACGTGATTATTCTTCTCCAGGATTTTTTCTCTAAGCAATTTATTTAGGTTTTTTATTTGCAAGGTCCGATGAACCTTACTGGTCATATTCCTCTTTGGGTTCAGAAGGAAAAAGTTCCTTCTAGTGTTCCACTTAATGGAATATGCTTTTGTATTTTGAAGTAATTTTTGAGCCACTTTTAGCATATTTGCTATCTTCTGATGTCGGTATGGTGATTTTCTGTGATGTATCTTTCAACTTTTGCTGCTGCTGCCACCCCCCCTCACCAGCACCACTACCCTCACACCACCACCACCACCAGCAGCAGCACCATCAGCACCCCCCCCCCACCCCCACCAGCACCACCACCAGAGCATTTACTATTTGCTAAGCGCCTGAAGTATGAGGTGTATTTGGAATATGCATCCATCTGGCGGTACATACTTATATAAGAATTGGTGGTTAATACCTGGGAAGTTAATGCCCATTCTTTTTTTGTTTATTTTCCCCCCCCATTGCCTTCATTACTCACTAAATACTTCCTGTGAGCCACACTTAAGTCATTGGACTCTGGGGAACTAATGAAACAGTTATAATCTTTGTTTTCCAGAAGTTCACATCTACTTTAGGAGATGTGCATGATAAACGAAGTATCTATTCTACATTTCCCTTGTCTTGTCATGTGCTTGGTCCCACCAGCATGAGCAGACGAGATGGGAAACACAGAAGTACAAAGATTTTTTTCTTTCTTTTGGAGACAGGATTTCACTATGTAGCTCAGGCTGGCCTTGAGTTCACTTTGTAGCCCAGGCTGGCCTTGAACTTGCAGCCATCCTCCTGCCTTAGCCTCCTGAGAACTGGGATTGTCAGCATGTGCTGCCACACCTGACAACAAGTCTAAAGTTTTGACTCTGAACTCCTTTGTGATCTTTCTGTCCCCTTCTTTCCCAGCCTTCCTTGAAGTTGGAGCAGGGCACAGGAGACATAAGATGAACTAGCTTTTCCGGAAGGATTTCTGGAGACATGTTTGTTGTGGTGGTAACTAAAAGAGATACATCACCCCTTTTCTCCTCTTTTAGCCTTTCTTCCTGTCTTAAATGTAGGATCTATGGTACCTGGTGGCCATAAGGAAATGCCAAGAAAATCAGAGACAACATTGAGTTACTGAACCAAAGCAATGGTCCCTTATCTGCAAATTCACTTTCATGTGAGAAAAATAAACTTGTGTTTGAATTGCTGTTAGATTCTCTGCTACTTTAAGTTGATCCCCTCACAGACCGGTAAGTAGTCAGCAGGCAATTACAGGCAGGGCGATGGATGGTGTGACAATGCACTTGCAATTGCTGTTTGAATGTGAAAGGCTAGTTCTGTTATTTGGTTTAGAGAACACTTCTTGAAGTACTAGGCTGGTTGATTGATTGTGTCATTGGATAAGAGAAGCTTAACTGAATTGGCTCAACAATTCTACATCCTACAGTGTGGAAGAGCCATCCTAGGGCAGCTTGTTACCTGGATAGTATAAAAGGGAAAGGGAAAAAGGACAGATCTGCTCCTGTTTCTTCAGAGAAGCTCCAGTCTGTGCTTTCATGCAGGGCCTCATCTCCAGTCTTCCAGAGCAGACTCTTCAGCCTTCTGTTGCAGATCCATTGGCCCTGTTGTGGACTCATGCGGGACACTGCAGTGAACTCCAGATCTTTGTTCAGATCCTTTGCTCTCCAGAGTGTAGACACCCTCTGCATGCTTCCACATCTGATGTTGTGGCTGGCCCTTGTAAGCCAACTTTGTACATTCTCACATTATTGTGTATCTCATGCTGTATCTGTTTCTCTCATAAACACTAGAAGGTATAAGTAGTGATGGATATTTAATTAGTATCTTTGGCAAATTCATTGCAGTAAGTGTAATTTTGATATTTACTAAGAATATTTGGTATGGAATGTGTTAATTTTTTGGGTTTTCAATATAGGAAATAGTGATCCATTTTTGCTTTTATTTGTGTCTGTATATGTTTTCTTTTGAGATAGGGTCTTATGTAATTCGTGCAGGCCTTAAGTTCTCTGTGTAGCCCAGGCTGGCCTCAAACTCGTGGTGACTCTCCTGCCTCAGCCACTCAAGTGCTGGGCTTACAGGTGTGCACCACTGATGTGGGGTTGTGCCTATGGTAGTGTTGTGTACTCTGTGTCTGCATTTCTTCTTCTTTTCTTCTTTTTGGCAGAACTGGGGGTTGAACTCAGACCCTTGTGCTTGCCAGGGAAGCACTTATTCTACTGAGCCATCTCCCCAGCTCCTATGTGTCTATATTTCTAAAAGATTTTGTTTTCTCCTAACATCTTTAATAGTTAAAGATGATAATTTCAATTTTGTTCTAGCATAAATTGCTCATGATACCAACAAAGGCTGCAAAACTCCTGGTTTGAAATCAAGCTAGTTTTAAGCAACATTGCTCAAGGACAACATTTATTTATTTATTTATTTATTTAATTTTTATTAATTTTACTGAGAAACAAGTAGCAATGAGACAGTTTCAACACCGATTAGTAGGACAGTTCCAATAATTAATACATTATACATTGTTGTCTTCATAGTGGGTATTCATAGTACAAGATGCATACATGATATCCTGTCCAAACATTATTCGTACAAATCTTTCTTCTCATTGAATTAAGAGAAAGTAGTTGTATATCTATCCTAACTATTTTGTATATACAAAATACAAGGCTTATTTTTTTCACCCTCAATTTTTTTTCTTTTAAAGATAATCTCATGGCTGGGTAAATATCTCAGCATATTAAAGTGCTTGCAAACAGGCGCAGGGGTTAGGAGTTTAATCCCCGGGCCTGCTGTGCTGGCCCCATCCCTGGGGTGCACTGAGTTAGCAATTGAGACTGGGCTTGGTGGCGCGTGCCTGTAATCCCAGCTCTTTTAAGGCTGTCAGCAGGTGGACCACTGTGAGTCTGATCTAGGAGTGAGACCCTGAACACCCTGTAGACCCTTCCCTAAAAAATACAGAAAAAAAAAAAAAGGGAATCTCATCATGTCACATTTCTTATTTGTATAATGCATTTATCCATCTCCCTGCAGTTACTATATTTTGTGGCATTGAAAGGTCTTTTAGTGGATTGCCACATCTCCACTGGTTTAAGATCAGGTATGTGTGCACATATTAAAAAAAAAAAAAAGAGTACACAAGAGGCAGTGTTTCACTCGTGGCACTTCAAAGTCAAATAGTTTTTTCCTGTTGGGCTAGTCCATATAAGTGAATTTGGGTAGAAGTTTCTTTTGAAAGTATATCCTCAACATGATGCTCACTATTAGACAAAATTTTAAAACCTTTTTGTCTCTTCACTTGAGTTAAGTTTACATTGGCTTGAGTATTTTAGGTTGAGAAATAAAGTCAGAAATTGAAGTTCTCCACAACAGTGTTTGATATTGAAGTGGAAACTTGCAGTAAAGAGTTCAGAGTGTGCTTGAGGAAGATTTTCCTTATTTTAGTTTTCTTCTGCCCTTTAATTGTATGTTCTCTTCTTTAATAAGATCTTTTCTGAAGCGTTGATTTGAAATTATTTGGCACTATACGCCACAGACCAGAGAGACCCAAACCCCTTATGGGCCAGATGGCACCATGGGCCTCCTACCAACTCCATGCCCATGGATTCCATGTCTGTGAATTCTCTGCTCTGGCTGCAGCCACCTGCCAACTGTGGGTGGCTCTGCTTTGTCTCTGCTTGGCACTGAGCAACAGAGGCACTGACAAACCAGCTGACACAGCTATGGATGCGGCCAGTGCCAGGGGAGAGAAAGTAAACTCCAGGGAATTGGCAGGTCCAGTAAGAAATAACCAGCTGGGTCAGTGGTGCCAGTCTGAAGAAAAGTCTAACATAATAAACCACAAAGTGGCATAGGGTTCACTCTGAAGGTGACTCTTTTATTGCAGGCTAGAGTTGGAGAAGAAACCCAGTGTAGCACCCACTATATTGCGAGGGTGTTCATTCAGGTGCCTTTTTGGGAAGGGGTTGTTTAAGACCAAGCCACTTCCAGGTTTCCAGTATTACTCTCTGACAGTGGCTGGGTTTAGAGACATCCAGAGGAGACAGCTGCAGAGAGGATCCAAGTTAGATATGAGAGTTTAGATTCAGGCTGGAGGTCGCGGAAATAGCTCAGTGGTCTAAGCCTCTGCCTAGTGAGTGGGAGGGCTTGGGTTTGATACCTTGTAGCACATGCCGAGTGTACCCCTTGGAACCAGGCATATTGGTGCATGCCTGTAATCCCAGTGCTGAGGAGGCTGATACAGGAGGATCACTAGGAGTCCGAACTGTGAAGTGAGACTGTGTACCAAATAAATAAAAATAAATTTTAAAAAAGATAAAGAAAAAGAGATTCAGACTGGAAAAGACACAGACTCCACACTCCATAGCTAAACCTGCCTAGTGTGGCTTTCACAGGGAGCTCGAGCTAAAGGCTCTGGCACTGAAGTCGAGTGGTGTGCCTGAGCCTCTATTCCACCTCCTATATCCAGCAGAAAGATGTGTCTTGCCTTCAGCGGATGCCACAGCCTGGAGTGTGTGGGCAGAGTGGCCTCTAAAGCAGAGGGGCAAACTTATAAACCACAGGCCTTAGAGCTAAGCAGGGAAGATCATGACTCGCTGGACTTCATGATCGCAGATCTAGAAAGAAACCATTCATTCAAAAAGATAAAGAAATTTTAAAAAGGATTTTTTTCCCTCATTTTTTTTGGTGGGTGGTTGGGGTTTCTTCTTTCTCCTTTTCTTTTCACCTTTTATTCTTTTTCCTCATTTTACTTTTATCTTTTTCTCATTTGTTCATTTCTGTTATTTTTACCTAATATTTTTAATCTTCTTTTACTCCTCAAAATGACTCTTTATTTTCTTCCTCATTTTCTATTGACTGATTTTTCAAATTTTACTTCTTTAATTCAGATTTTTGCTCTCTTTATGCTTATTAATATAATCATTAAGGTTTATGAATCTTCAGATTATAAAAATTGTGTTATTGCTGTTGAATAGTGTTCTGTTAAGAGTGGAGACATAATTGGTGAATTTAGTAAATATTTACTTTATGTCATTTATTTGGTTTGTTTTCTTTAATACTGATATTTCTTATTTAAAGACCTACCTGCTAACAATTGTTTGGACTTTGGTCCAAGGTACAATGTTTGGACTTATGAATTTTCTTTCTTTTCTGTTTTTTCTTTCTTTCTTTTGTATTTTAGGGAAGGTATACAAGGTGTTTGGGGTCTCACTACTAGATTAGACTCTTAGTGATCCACATGTTTACAGCCTACTGATAGCTGGGATTATAGGCGTGTGCCATCTTGCCTACTCTCAATTGCTGTCTCAGCAAGCCCTGTGGGTGGACCCAGCATGGCAGGTTGGGGATGAAATCTGGCCCCTGCACCTGCTTGCAGGTGCTCTAATCCGCTGAGCTATTAATCCACCAGCCCTTGAATTTTCTTTCTTTTGGTACAGTTCTGTACATCTGATTTATAGAGCCTCAGTGTCTCTTTTTATACAATAAGCCTCATTTGTACACTGTAATTTTTGTAGATTGTACTCTATAGTACTATAGTTTTATGATTTGCAAGTAAAAGCAAGGTCAAGTTGGGGTTTTGCTTGACCACTTCTTTGCTCTTAATATTTTCAGTTGCATAATATATACAGTTCCTCAGTTGGTGACCTAGTCATAGGAACAGAACTCACATTTCATCTAATCTACCTGTATTCCCTCTTTAATCCCTCTTGGTGCCTAACACTATCCAACCATCTCCCATTCTCTTCACCTCATCTGGCCCACTTCATTACAGAACTGTCGCGGGCAACCTCGCCAGCAAGGAAGACGCGACACCCAGCTCTTCTTTCCGCGGTTTATTCAGGACCCCTATGCAATCTTCTTTTGTCTGCTAGCTAGCCTCCCGCCTCCTCCCCCCTCCCCAAGGGGAAGCCCGCTCATGGCTTTAAACCAGTGGGCGTCCAACCCCGGAGTGCCACGTGGGCACAGCCGATAGGTCCAGGTAGATGGAAGCAACACCATAGTTTTAGCCTTAGCCAAATGAGAAGTTGTTTGCTACGGAGAGCACTCACCCCCAGGCGGGGGTGGAAGGCGGAAGCCAGCACCATCTTTCAGGCGAGGCTATTCGCAGCTCTCTACACAGAACAACCACAAATAAATAATAAGCTGTCATATTGTGTAGAGAATAAGAAAAGGGAGGAAATCTTACTGCAAGAAATATAAAAGTGTGAGAGTGAATCTGTGGATGTTATTGTAGTCAGAAGCAAATTCAAAGCATTCTTTTTTTTTCTTTGCAGTACTAGAGATTGAACTCAGGACCCTACACTTACCAGGCAGGCACTTATTCAACTGAGCTCTCTCCCCAGCTCCTCGAAGCATTTGTGAGAAAATACTTACTAATAATCTTGACAGAAATAATGAAATGGACCCAGTTGAAAACACAGAGGAAAATAGTGGTGCCAATGGATAAACAGGGATAAAAGATGCCAGGAAAAAAAACAAAGGATTCACTGACAGACAAAGATGGCAATGACAGTAAATAACCAACATATCTTAGTAATATCTCTCAACATTAACAGCCTCAACTCTTCAACTGAAAGACACAGAGCAGCAGACAAGATAAAAAAATAGATCCCAACAGGCTTCTGCATTCAAGAAACTGATATCATCCAAAAAATATTCATAGGCTGAAAAATAAAGGATGGAATACAACATTTCATGCACCAGGACTCCCAAAACAAGGGTGGTAATTCTGATATCAGATGTGGTAAATATTAAGCTAAAACTGATTAGAAGAGGCAAAGAAGGTCACTACATAATTAGTTAAGGAACAATCCAAAGAGAAGAGATGACTGACAAACATGTGTACCAAATATGGAAGCACCCATCTTCATGCCGAAATTATAAAATAAAATGAACACTAATCCAATCATAGTGATTTTAACACCCCATTTTCATAAAGACATAGATCAACTAACCAAAGCTCAGATTTCAGAGCTGTACCACATTCTTGAACATATAGATTTAATAGATATTTACAGAGTATTCTACCCCTCTACAGCAGAGTACATATTCTTTTTTATAATTTAATTTTATTTTGAAGAGTGAAAACAAGCAAAAACAAATAGGAAAAAAGAAACAGGGTAAAATATAACAATACAGGTGTTACAGATTTTCAAAACAGGAATAGCTAATTGGTTGTTATATTATTTATTTTTATTATCAAATATGTTGCCCAGATTAACAGGTATAGTTGTGCAAAATTGAGGAAGTAATTGAATATTGGAACTTGCTTTTAAGAAATCTAATTTTTTCTCTTGTCTTTTTTTGTTTGAATTTATTTTAAAGAAAATATGATAATTGATAATATGGGAATGTGTGATGAATACACACTTATCAGAGGAAGAAAGACAAGTGGCAAATCAATAGATTTAAAAAATGTTCCACAGCACTGGCCATTTGAGAAATGCAAATTAAAAACAACATTGAGATACCATTTCACCCCCGAAAGAATGGCTAGCATAAAGAAATGAACTAGTAACAAATGCTGGAGGGGCTGTAAGGGAAAAGGAACCCTCCTCCTGGTGGGAGATTGGAAAAATTACTAAGAAATCAGTATGGAGACTCCTCACAAAACTAGCACTGGAAATCTCATTAAATCCAGCTATTCCCCTTCTGGATATTTTCCCAAAAGAACTGAAAACATCATACCATCCTGATATCTATATCTATATCTATCTATATCTATATCTATATCTATATCAACTATATCTATATCTATATCTATATCTATATCTATATATATCCATATTTATAGAAGTATAATTTGTCATAGGCAAATCTTGGAAACAACCAAAATGACTATCACTTGAGGAGTGGATGAAAAAGATGTGTATTTTTATACAATGAAGTACTACCCAACTATAAGAAAGACAAATTTGAGGACTTTATAGATAAGTGGATGCAACTAAAGTATATATTCATAAGTGAAATAAACCAGACCCACATGTGTAAATATCATATTGTCTCCCTAGTGTAAGAAACTGAAAAAATAAATAAAGCCTGAAAAGTATAATAGATATAGTAAAACAGAAACTGAGCTTGAGGATTAAATAATGAAGAGGAGAGAAAGGAGAAAAGATATGAAAAAAGGAAGTAAAACATGCAAATATATATACAGAATGGTTGAGATGATTGTACTCATAATTTCCATCAGTTTTTTTTTTTTTTGAAAACAGCAGGTATATGTTCCTTTCAGCAGCACATGGTACTTTTTCCAGTGTATATCACATAGTAGTCCACAGCCTGCTTAAGAAAATATAAAAGAATTGAAATTACCCTGTGCACAGTATTAGACCACTGTGCAAGGTAAATAGAAATAAACAGAAGAAATTTTGAAAAAGTCAAAAGCTCCTAAAAAATCAACAACATAATCCTAAATAATCAATGAATCACAGAATAAATCAAAGAAGAAATTAAAAATTTCTGGACATTAATGATAATGATGGTACAACTTACCAAGACCTATGGGATATTCTGAGAGCAGTTTTACAAGGAAAATTCATTACATGCATTGCTCACATTAGGAGAAGATAGAAAGCTCTAATAAATCCTTATCTAAAGATCTTGAGATACTTGAGAAACAACCAACGAGTTCTACCCCCAAATTAAAGAGAATAATTATAAAGATGAAGGCAGAAATCAAGGAAATTGAGACTAAAAAAAGAAAATAATAATACAAAATCCTAACCAATCAAAGAACTGGTTCTTTGAAAGAATAAATAAAATTGACAAGCCCTCACCCAAACTCGCCAAGAGAGAGAAAAGACATATCAATGAAATTAGAAATGAAGGAAATAAAATTGCAACAGACTGTCAAACTCCAGAAGACAGTAACTGCTTCAAAAATTATGTTCCAACAAATTAACAAACTTTGAAGGAATGGATGGATTCCTTGACACATACAAACTACTAAAAGTAACCCAGAAAGACATAAATATGCTTACTGACACAATAATAGTCAATGAAAATTGTCACTGTTTTAAAGTACCAACTAAAAAAGTATAGGACACTACTGAATTTTACAAAATCCTTAATGTTATCTCACCGGTACCCTTTGAGCTCTTCAAAGAAATTGAAAGCAATGGAGTATTCTTGAATTCATTTATGGAATCCAGTAATACTTTGATTCCCAAATTGGAAAAATACTCAACTGAAAAAGAAAACTATAGGCCAGTCTCATTAGTGAACATAGATGACAAAACTTGCCATCTCTTTATGATGAAAACCCTGAAGAAAACATGTATAAGACTATGAAAGTGATAAAATCATGTATGACAGCATCTTACTAAATGAGAAAATAAACTAAAGATACTTCCCTTAAAATGAGGAATAAGATCAGGATGTCCATTTATCACCTCATCTGTTCAACATAGTACTCAAAACATTTACCAGAGCAATTAGGCAAGGGAAAAAAAGGGATACATATAGGAAAGGAAGAATTCCAATTATTATCATTTGCAGATAACAAGATAGCCAACAGAGAAAACCCATGGAACTTCACAAAAGACTTTTAGAATTAATAACTAAGTTCACCAATGTAGCAGGGTACAATATCAATACACAAGTCATTAGCGTTTGAGTACACCAATAATGTACCCAATGACAAGAAAACACCATTCACAGTAGCTTCAAGAAACATCAAATACCTAGGCATTAACCTAAGAAAGTTAAAGACCTCAGGGCTGACCAGTAGCTAAGTGGATTAAAGTACCTGCTTAGGCAGACACAGGGACCAGGTTGGATCCCTAGCATACATCGCCAGTTCTGCTCCCAAGGCACATTGAGACAGGGACTGAGACTGAGTGTGGTGCATATCTATAATTCCAGCACTTGGGATGTGAAAACAGGAGGATCACTATGAGTCCAATCTGTGTAGCTAGTCCAATCTGTGTAGTGAGACCTTGTAGAACCTGTACTAAATACATAAAAGAAAGTTAAAGACCTCTACCAATAAAGCTACAGTACTCTGAACAAGGAGATTGAAGAGATCAGAAAACGGAAAGACATCTCTTGCTCTTGGATAAGCAAAACCAATATTGTCAAAATGACCTTGCTCCCAGAAGTGATATGCAGATTCAATGCAGTTCCAAAAGACTAACAGCACACTTTACAGATCTAGAAATATTAATCCTAGAATTCAGATGGATCCTGAAGAGACCTGGAAGAACAGAAGCAAGTGTTGGACAAGAGCAAAGAAGGAGGCATAGGCAATGCCTGCCTTCAAGCTCTACTATAAAGCAACAGTCATAAAAATGATGTAGTACTGGAACACAAACAGATATGTGTGTCAACAGAACAGAGTAGGAATATATAAACTTTCCTTGACACACTCCATTATTTGATCTTTGAAAGGGACCTAAAGTATATGTTGGAGGCAGCCTATTTGACAGATGGTGCTGGGAAAACTGGTTATCTCTTTGCCAAAGATTAAAACTGGTCCTCTCTCTCTCACCATATACTAAATGAAAATCAAAATGGATCAAAGACCTAAACATTAAAAGAAACATTAAGTTTACTTGAAGATAAAATAAAAAGAGAAAATAGATAAAACAGTTAAAGATATAGGTGTAGGAAAGATTTTTCTAAACAACTCAATTTCACAAGACATGAAAGCAAGGCTCAAAGGTGGGTTTATATCAGACTAAAAGGATACAGTTCAGGAGAATAATCAATCAGTGAGTGAAGAGACAATCTCTTGGAGAAAGTTTTCTAGCTAGTCCTCTGACAAGACAAATATCTAAAATGTATCTAGATTGACCACTTCAAGATTTTTTAGACCCAGTCAAGAAATGGGGAAGATAAATGAATGGACACTTTGCTAAATTTTTACCAATGACAACTAATTGCTGAACCCTCCATTCTTGTAGGTCTATGAAATGGTTATGAGGAGTCAGAATCAGGGCTTCCTAGGCCTGTGGCAAGCTCTCTATTGAGTGGAAATACTTCTGCCTAAAAGAATCTCCAGAGTTGGGGTCATGGGTCCTCAGCCCCTTCTAGCATGAACGTGCACATATAGAGTTTTCCACTGGGCTTGCTTACCAGACACTTGGGGAGCCTGGCAGCATACTCTTCCATTCTAGATGCTAAAGATAGAGGAAGTGGAGGCTGGGAGTGTCAGAACTGGATAAAACAGCATTTGTGAATGTTACCTTTTATTTATAAGGACAAAAGACAATTAGAAAGGAACATGATTATATAATATTTATTTATTTGTCCTGTATTTTCCAAGTTATTCATTTATCCAAATGTCTCATTGCTATTTGTTTCTCAATAAAATTATTTAAAAAAAGAAAAATGAACTTATCTCACTACAAGAGATAAATTAAAACAATTAAATGAAATGAAAAAAGAATCAAGAAACATTATGTCTAGGTACAAATTCCTCTAATTAATGTGATCATTACATATATCTAAAATATGCCAATAAAATCAATAATCATAAAAAACAAATCAATAAAGTACTTTTTTGTGCTTATTGTCCTAAAGATTGGTTATAGATTAGCTATCAGAAAGATGCATGCCAATCATTTCTTACTTCTTGACTGAACTCCATTGTTTGGAAAATATTTGCAGCAACTGACAAGGTGTCTTGTTCAGGACAGAAGACTGTAGGCCCTCATCCTAGGCTGGAGAGAGAGCATCCTGCAGTGTCTGCCCTAGTACTAGTCAAGGGCCAGATGGTGTGGAGGAAGAGCCTTTAGGATCCTTGGCCTTACACAGCTCACCAATAAGATATTTACCATCCTTATTTACAGGGTCTGTGAGGTCAGAGGCATATGGGAGCCTCCAGAATCTTTGGCAAGGATTCCCGTAGTTCATTCTGCCCTCTAACTTATATAGCTTACGTCTGTCAGGGCCTCTGCTCCCTACCTTGCTGGTCCTGGCAATAAGCAGAGAAAGTTTCTCAAGTTCTTCTTTGTTCTACATGTCCATAGAATAGCTGCCCTGCCCTGTTTCTCTCTTGTTTCATCTCTTTCTTCTTTCCACCCCACATGAATCTCTGGTCTCATCCCCAACACTTCAGAAATCCTTTTCCATCCAGTTTAGTACACTGCCACTCTCTGAGAATCCCTTTCCTTTAGTATTCAGTTTGAAATTCCAAAGCTGAAGCTTTAGAAAGTAATGGGAAGATTTAGGCCACCCCTTTCCTTGGTGGCCTAATAATCAAAATTATTTTGAATGAGGAACACTGTATGGTTGACCTCTTGAACTAAGGGAAGATGAAAAGGCAAATGTCCAGGGAGACAAAGAGATCACAGGTTGGTACTTCAAAATATTATCCTAGAAAATGAGCATTATGAGGTATGTGGAGAAGATTAAGAAATAAATAACACTGATAATCTTTATTGAGCTCCACCTGCTGAGGGAATATTGGACATTCAGTCTGCCTTGCTTCCCACCAAGGCTTTATATGATCTTAGTATTTTTCACGTTAGGTGGTACTGAAGTACTTCAAATCTTGGTAAATGGATATAAGTCACTATCATTTGAAAAATGTAGATCTAGAATATGATTTCCACCAGCAGCCCGGGAGTCCCCTATTTCAGAAATAATTGTGGATTCAGGAAGGAAATGGGACAGAACAGAAAAGGGAGGAATGCACTCTATCACACTCTGCAAGGACGCAAGTTGAATGACCCCTTACTGCGGGGCATCCACCAAGCTGTCTTCTGCTCCCAGTCGCTCTTTGTGAGGGGGCACGTCCTCCTCATTCTTCCCCTGTCCTCTCTGTATTTCACTTCTGATTTTCTTTTCATTTGTATTTGCAATTTTTCACCTGTTTCAAATAAGAGTTTCACATATTGGCTTTACTTGAAAGCCTTTGATTGAGCCTTTTACCTGAGGACTAAGCTTTGATGTAAAGCTAGGCTTTTTGTCATGTCTGTCCCTCCCTCATGCATCTGCTCCTTTTGTTTATACCTGGGCATGAAATGTGCCTGACGACCCACAGAGCCATAGAAAGGATCTGTGAAAAGTAGGGAAAATGACTGGGCTGGTAGGCTCCCGAGGTGCCCCTCAGACTGTGGCTGAAGCAATTTGGAACTTTCCCACCACACTGCCCTTAGCTGATGAGCCTTCCAGGAGGGCTGCACTCCTAGGAGCTGGGACAGGAGAGCTGTGGTTTGAGTTAATATGGTTTTGGGGAGGAGGTGGTGCAGCTTTGTACTGTCCTTGAATCCTGCTGTATTGTGCAAGAGGTGAGGGATACCTATTGATCACTGGGCTTCGGGAGGGGGCCTTGCCAAAATAACTCCATGGGTACTCCCAGCAGAGCTCTTCATATCTACCTTCTGCAGTGGTCTGAGGAGTATTAATCCCAGGGCACTTTTTAATTGGAATGGCTGTTCAAACAGTAAGAGTGATTTCACAGTTTTCATCCTCCCCTGTCCTCTAGCCCTTTTCTCTTTGAAAGAGTTGTTTATTTTTCAATATTGGATTCTCTTTTCTGCTTGAAAACAAGCCATAGGATGCTTTAAAGAAGGTCAGGCAAATGAGAAGCATCAACTCAATTTTCTGTATTGGAGAAAATGAGCAAGCTATTAAAACAAAGGAAAGTTTTTCTCCTGATTATTATAGCATTACCATCAACCCTGCCTTCTCCTCTTATGCAAACACTTGCCAAGTAAGCAGGCTGTCTACCTTCCAAGCATCCCGGGATATTTTAAGAAAAGGGCCAATTGATAGCGCTGTCTGAGAAGAAAGTACACTGTTCTCTCCTTTGCCCTTTGCTAGGGCTTGTTTCTGGATGTCCCCTCAAACTGCACCCATAGGTGGAGTTTTTCAGAGGTGCATAGATCTAGAGTGTGAGGCTAGGAATGATTCATGATGTGGTCCTAGGATTAAGGGTACCCCACCTCAGTGGCCTGGATGGAATATAAAGGACAGAAAGAATGCTGTTGTCGCTGCTTGTTGCTTGCTGATTTTCCACTGCTCTGCTCCTTCACTGACTTCTGCCCACCATGAACTGTTTGTCCCCTGGCATCCCACTCTGCCTTGGAGGTAGCCAGCTATGGACTGAAACATGCACAAATTCTGAGTCACAACATTGTAAGCCGTTAACTTTGGGTGTCAAGCATTTTGTCTCAGCAAGAAAAGTAACTAAGACACCAATGCTCACCTCAGGCCTGCTCCTGCCTACTGAAATTTGTTCTAGGAACTATGTGTCCCACTTTTGGCAGCCTGATTTCCACTATTTGGGTTATCTACAGTAAATTGCCCAATGTCAGACATTTTCAAATCCCTTTGTCAATAATACATTATTTAATCCATTGTCATTCTTTCTATTTTATAAATGAATATACAGAGCACCTTTCCTATTTTACAGATGAGGCATGGAGAAACTGACCTTAGGTTAACTGTGACCTCTATTGCCCACAATTTTCTCTTAGCGCATCTCACAGTTCTGGTCACCGCTACCTGTACAATGTTGCCTCCGCTCCTCAGATCCAAGTGTGGACATGGGAAAACTATTAATGTGTGCCAATGAACAGTCTTGCTTCTTCCTTGAACATTTATGCGTATCATTGTCAATTAGCATTTGTATAAATCCTGTTGTTTTTAATTCTGTATAAGGTTTTATCTGTATGGTTTGGTTTGTGTCTAGTTGGCCCCCTCTTACCAAGGCTCATGTCGTCATGGGGTGAGTTCTAGAATTTGAGTTTAACTCATGATCCACTGGGATTATGAGCGTTACTGCTGCTGGGGTTATGGGTGCGAATACTGCATTGAGCCTGGGGCAGATAACCTGAATGCACCTTAAGGGGGACAGACTTGCCCTTTGTTGCCTCTGGTGCCATTGATGCTGTTACTTTTCCATTTGCTCTTGTTCTTCTGCTGCCATTAGCAGTTGCCCTCTGCCATGTGCCAGGCTGCCTTGCAGCCAGCTGAGTGTGGACTGAAACCTCCAGTAACTGTGAGCTAAATAAACCTTTCCTTCCTTCCTTTTGGGCGTTGGGTATTTGTCCCAAGAATGAGAGAAGAGTAACGGAGGCAATGTACAACAATTCTGTGAGGCTAAGAATTGAGATGTTCTCAGGATACTCTCCCTGATAAAATTATACAATAATGTAAATGATATATAGAGCAATAGCATCAAATAGGAGAGACTTGGGTCAAAAGAGAGACACATATTTTTATGGTCCAAATATAGAGCAGATGCAGTAGTTCTGCCTTATACATAGTTTTGATTCTACTGTTTCAGTTGTCAGCCACGATCAAGCATCATTAAGCAGAAAATTACAGAAGTAAAAAAATGCACATTTTTGTAAAAGGTAGTGCACCATTTGCAAAAGCATAATGAAATATACGCCATACTGCTCTTTGTCCTTTGTCTAGTATGCCAAGGTCACATGCATTATCCTTACATTAGCCACTTAATAGACCACATGGTTATCAGACCAGCATACTATCGAAGTGCTGTACTTAAGTAATTCTTGTCTCATTTAATAATGTCCCCAGTCATAAGGTTAGTGTTGCTGGTCATTTTGATATGGCAATACAAAACTGCAAATTCTTTTTTTATGCAAAGTTTTTGGTTTACAATTTTTTAAAATTTATATATATTTGATGCAGTGCTTCACTATGCAGTTCAGGCTCACAGTGATCTTCCTGTCTCAGCCTCCCCAGTGCTAGGATTACAGGCACATTGCCACTATGTCCAGTTTCAGGGCTGGCCTTGCATGCGGTACCAGGGATCGAACTGGGATCCTTGTGTTTGCCAGGAAGGTGCTAAAACTACCGAGCTATCTCCACGGCCCAAATTCTTGGTTTAATAAGGAAAAAGAAAAATATTATATATGCTAGGATGGCTAAGATCTACCATAAGAATGACTTTTCTATCTGTAAAATTGAAGTGAGAAGAAAACTTGTGCTAGGTTTGCTCTTATAGCTCAAATTGCAAAAGTTAGAGCTATGGTAAATAATAAATCTTAGTTAAGATGGAAAAGACATTAAACTTGTGTATATACATACAGGGAAAAATATATATAGCGCGTGGTACTGTCCACAGTTTCAGGCATCTTCCAGGGCCTTGGGAGAAATGCCCCGCAGATGAGAAGGGGCTTTATACCAATGTGGGGCCAATGCCTTGGAGCTCTTGGGCTCTAGACTTGGATGGAGGGAGGTATTAGTGGCAAAGTCTTGGCCTCTAGTGAGAAAAAGGCCTTACATATTTTCATTTAAGACAGGCAAATACAGCTGGGCTTTAGAATGAAGCAAGGAATCCGTGTAGAGCATGTTGACCCTGGAAAGAGGCTAGAACCTGAAATGCCTATGATTGCTGCTTGGAGTTATGGCTTGCAGTGAATATTGTACCTAAGGAAAAAAATAGCTCATGTTCTAGCCTTGAAGCTAGGAACCAAACCAAATCCTTCACACTTTTGTGGACCATATGGGCAATGGTACTTATACAGCAATAGGCCATTGCAAGACATGGTCTGGAATAGGAATTAGTAAGTGGAGCAGGGGGTGATGGAGCATTAGACACAGAAGAACTTGACAAGGAAGTATAAGCTTCCATTGAATTTAAACACAAAGGGCTATTGATCTCATTTTAGTACTACAATGGACTGATGGATAAAAATACTGGGATAGGGTATGTGTGGTAATAGGTGATAAAATGAGGAATTAGATTTAGTGAGTATAGGTATATTTTTCAAGAACTATAGATTATGCTTCTTCTGTAGAGGTTGTGGTACAGGGGACATTGGTGTGCTTATGTGCAAATCAAAGAGTCAGTAAAGTGGACTGGGCGGAAAAATATAGAAGGTAAATTAAGGTGGCAAGGACTGAGCTGTATAAGAACAAGCCCATGATGCTTTGGAGCCAAAGGGTCTTAGAAGTGGAATCTTCTGTTAAGAACTAACAACAGCACAGTTTTATACTAGATGCCCTTTCATAGAAGACTGCTGAAATATTGAGGTGCCAAGGAGACCAGTGTGGATTGAGGCCTGTGAGGAATGAGGGCTCTGAGTGAATGTGGGGCGGTAGGTGAAGCCACAGAGTGCAGGTCAATGAGACAGGCGGTGCCGTGGGCACATAGGGCTACTGTGAGAGCGGGGCTGAGGGCCAGCAGGTCCTGTGGTGAGAAGTGCCTGCACATGTTCATGAGGATGGGCAGCAGCAGTGAGCTGTAAAGGCAAGTTCTGTGGATACTGAGGATAGGAGGGTGAAGGAAGGCGTTCTTAAGGGGCTAAAATTTCTATACTAGAGAGTAGGACTTGGAACAAGTGAGATTTGTGTATTTGTGTTAGTGCGATATTGAAACATTTGTTTATACTTAGAGGCATTCTAGGTATATTTGCTTATGTATTTGTCTCCTTCTATTAGATTTAGTCTAAATTGCAGAGATCACATCCTACCTGCCATGGTGGGTCATACTTGTTGGTTGAGAGACTAGTGTGAAGGCTACCGCAAGACTTCTCAATTAGGTTTGTCAAGACTTGAAATAGTTAACATTAAAGACAATGTGGAAATATATAAATAAGCCTTAGCACTTAATTTTTTTTGAAAACTTTACAATAACCTTTTCCACATGGCATCTTCTTTGTTTTTTAAGATGGATTTGGTTGTGACAGGGTCTCAATATGCAGCTCAGACTCTTAGTGAGTCTCCTGTTTTCAGCCTCCCTACTGCTGGGATCACAGGCGTCTGCCACTACACCTGGGCTCTGGCCTGCTCAGCCAGCAGGGCTGGCAAGACCTGTGGGGCTGGGATCCGCCTGTGGTCTCTGTGCTTGCCTAAGCTTGCCTAAGCGGGTGCTTTAGTCTGTTGGGCTATCCTGCTGGCCCACATCTGTTTTATTTGCATTAACATAATAGACTTTTCCTCACACTGTTCATTTATTGCTGTTAGGACTTAAGTTGTATGACCACTGCCAGTTGTGAGCAAGAAAGAATATACTGAAAATTAAGGAAAGGAGATTCAAATTATTACAATAACTTTTAGGTATCTGTTTTTAGTACTAATTGAATCATACTACAATAATAATGAGTAAGTTAAATACATTAAGTCAGTTGTAACAATTATTCTATTACCTGCCATCTAAGTGTAAATGTGAATTTAAAAATAATGATTTTTATAGACATCTCAACAGAAATTGGTCAGAATTTCATTAGGCTCTAGATGGCTGGCCAAATAGCTCAGCGGATTAAAGTGCCTGCTTAGGCAGAGCACAGCAGCCAGGGTTCGATCAATCGCTGGCTTCCTGCGCTGCTCCTGCCCCTGGGGCACACTGAGACAGTGGCTGAGACAGGGTGTGGTGGTGCGAGCCTGTAATCCCAGCACTTAGAAGGATGAAGGCAGATAGCTACGAGTCCGATCTACATAGTGAGACTCTGTAGATCCTGTACTAAAAAAAAAAAAAAAAAAAAAAAAAAAAGAATTTTATAGGACCTAAAATTAAAACTGGGGGCTGGGGAGATAGCTCGGTAGTCTAAGCACCTTTCTGGCAAGTCCAAGGACCCAGGTTTGATTCCCAGTACCACATGCTTTGCCATTCTGGAATCCCCAGCACACTGAGCTAGCCACCAAAACTGGGGGTGGTGGCATAAAACTGTAATTCCAGAGCTAGGGAGGCTGAGACAGAAGATCACTACAAGTCTGATCTGCATAGTGAAACCTGTGCCACATAAATACAAAGATTTAAAAAAAAATTAAAACTCTGAATTTAATAAACAAAGAAAGCCAGTGACCAGAATTTTGAAAATGTTTTGGGAAGACACCTACCTGCCCAAGATTTCTGCATTTGAATGTTCTTAGATTGTACAGTAGCTGTCCATATTGACTGGGGACTGTGACAGTTAATTTTGTCAGTCAATTTGACTGAAATAAAGAGAAAGAGAAACCTGGAGAGGTGGTTCAATTGTGAGGGTACTAATCTCATCAAATAGTCAACCCATCTGTGATTTCATAGCTGAAAGAGCTGTTAGGAAGTAGGGCTCTAGCTGGAGAAGGTGAATCACTGAGGCTATGATATGAAGGGTACATTTAATGATTAATTTCATGTGTCAACTTGATGTGGCCATGAAGTTGAGTATTTGGTCAATCGGGATTGCTGGGTTGTCTCTGGGCATGTTTTTTTTTTTTTTTTTTTTTTTTAAATGACATTCACATGTACATTGGTGAGCTGAGTAAAATAGATAGCTTTTGTTAAGGTAGATGGGCCTCACCATTCTTCTAGAGGTCTGTGTAGACGAAAAGGCTGAATAAGAAAGAACTTGTTCTCTCTGCTTATTCTCAACGGGAACATCCAGCTTCTGCTTTCAAACTTGAACCCAAATTTAGACTGAAGATTATATCATGTCTCCTTGGCTTCTGGCTTGCTGACTGTAAGTCTTGGACCTCTCAATCTCTATGATGTTATGACCTAATTATAATTATACTATATTACTTTATATTGCACGTATAAATGTATATATGTATGTATGATATATATGCACATGTAAATGTATATATGACATATTATAAATATATCTATATCCTTTTGGTTTTGATTCTTTGGAGAATGTGGACTAATGTACCAACTATATAACTCCTATCTTTTCAAATTATAAATTCCTAAAATAATAACTTTTCATGTATTGAAGTAGTAGCATAGGATTGAAGGAGTAACAGGAATGTAGCTTCCATTTCTAACATTGTTCCATAGTAAGAGGAATTCTAATATTAAATTATCTTTTGGAGTATAACCTTTTTTTTGCCTGCTTTTGTGTGAATAAATTGTTTCTTTTTCTTCTCCTTCTTCTCTTCTTCTTCTCCTTCTTCTCTTCTTCTTCTCTTCTTCTTCTTTCTTCTTCTTCCTCCTCCTCCTTTTCTTCTTCTCCTCCTCCTCTTCTTCCTTCCTTCCTTCCTTCCTTCCTTCCTTCCTTCCTTCCTTCCTTCCTTCCTTCCTTCCTCTTCCTCCTCTTTCTACTCCTCCTTAATGTATTTGGTTGTTACAGGGTCTCACTATGCAGTGCAGGCTCACAGTGATCCTCCTGTTTTCAACCTCCCCAGCACTGGGATTATAGGCATGCGCCATTATGCCTGGACTCTGTGGCCAGCTCAGCCTGTCCTAGGGGCAGGGATGGCACAGAATGTGGTGCTGGGGATCAAGCTGCAGTTCCTTCACTTGCCTAAATAGCTTTAGTCTGATGATCTATCTCTCTTGCCCCTGCTTTCTATTTTGTTTTATTAGTGCATAATTGCAGTTCATAATGTTCATAATTCTTGTCAGAAGTTGGCACTGGTACATAACAGATTCCAATTCTTTTTCCCTAACTCCCCCATATCATGCTCCTCTTTTCATCTGAGAAAGATTTATCTTTCTATAGCTTCTACTATCAGTGTTTTGTTTGGGTGAATACAGCCTGTCTTTATCGTGATTACTTTTAACTTAAATGGAGTCAGAGTTACTTTTGGGAATCCAATTTTGGGAGTAAACTACCAATGACTCCTTTCTTAATGACTCCATTTTCTGATGATACTGCCAGCCATATGGTAGGACAGCATTACAAAGTTAAACAACAAGTTTTCCCTGTGACCTACCACATCACAGCTTGAAAAGTACCTTGTGCATTGGTCAGTATGCGCTAGGTGATGCATTAGGAACAAACGAACCTCCAAATCTCAGCAAACCAGAGGAAAGCAAGCAAGCTTATTTCTCATTCACGGTACATGTCCAGAGGAAGTTGTGTACTGCAGCCCTTCTCCATATCATCATCACTCTAGGGCCCAGGCTCCTAGGGAAGCGCTTCAGCTAAAAACTGCCAATTGCTAGGGAAGCAGGACAGAAAAGTGATGCATGGCTCTTAAAGCTTTTGTTTTAACTACTACTGGTCACTTTTCACATTTCACTGCCCAAAGTAAGTCACAGATTTCCCCACATTTAAGAGGGTGAGGCTGTTTAATTTCTCCATAGGAAGAACTGTGCTTTCTTGCGAACAGCTACACAGTCTAGCACAGAATCAAAGCTTCTGTGATTTTTTTTATAGCATTCTGGAGAGGAACATTTTGAAAGGAAGAGTAAGGTATTTTGCTCACTTTTATAACAAAACAATGGTGGGAAAGAAACTTATGCTTCAAGAAACACATTTGTACTTGATTGTAAGGCAATTTCATTCAAGCGTGTTGGTGGGAGGGCATAATTTCATACTGCTTGTCTAGGTCATCTCTCTTATGCCTCTCCTTTTGCTCTAGCATTACCCTCTCTCCCTGAGTACTGGGGATAGTGGTGCTAGTATGTCTCTGCCAGCGAGGCCCTGCATCTTGCTGGTTTTGGTTCCTTTGTCCTGACCCAGCTCTCACCATGAATAATGAGGGTAAGTAACACCAATTTAGTGTAAAATAATATATTTTTCATGCAGTGTCTTCTTTCTGTAAGAAATTTCATTTTTTTTAAACTGGGAAAAAAGCCTATATGTAGGATTAGCCAGCTGGACTCAGTTTAAATGACCCCAATTTTGTTGGCAACATCCAGTGCATCATAATTGGGAGCCAGTACAACATGTATCTTCTTCTCTCCATCAGGCCTGATTAAGGTATTGACCTTGGCCACATCGATGTCATAGAGCTTCTTTACAGCTTGTTTGACTTGGTGCTTATTGGCTTTGACATCCACAATGAACATGAGTGTGTTGTCCTCGACCTTTTTCACGGCAGACTCTGTGGTCAGGGGGAACTTGCTGATGGCATACTGGTCAAGTTTGTTTCTGCTCTGGAGAACCACTTCTGCCTCCAGAGCCACAGTGTCCCGTGGCAGAGGAAGGTGGGTGATGTTCATATCTTCTTCTTTTTTGTGTCTGTGAATGCCTTTCAGCACGGCCTTCTTAGCTTTTGTCTTGGCTTCAGCTTTGGGAGGGGCAGGGGCTTCCTACTTTGCCTTCGGTGCCATCTTAGTTAAAAAGTCCAAGAAATTTCTTTTTACAAATGCAAGGAACTTTTTTACCCTAGTGAGCATTTCCTTGGTAAAGTTAGTGAAAGAGTACCAGACAGGTTACCTAATTGTGATACCCTCAGGACTTGTGTGTGGGTGGTTCCTTAGCACTCAATTTGGTGTGTGACAGGTTCTGTACCAGCTCTGAGATATTCATACTATATGTAGGGAGTAATAGTGTGGAAAATCCAAAATGTAATTTATATTTATAAGCTTCAAATGATTTTGGTTTTCAGTTCATTTAGTTTCTTTTTATTTTTTATTTTTGTTTTGTTGAAGTACAAATATCAATGAGATAGTTTTAAGATATCCTGACAAGATGCATTTGATAAATTAATACATTGTAAACTGTTTTAATAATGTTTTGGTATCATACAAGATGCATACATGATATTATACTTACAGACGTTATTACACCATATGTCTCTTGTCAGTAAATAAAGAGAGTGTAGCTGTTTGCATATCTTATTTTGCAATAATTTTGTAAATCTTTGAATTACATCAAAGATTCAATAATTAACACTTTCTACCTTGTTATTTTCCTAGTGGTTGCCCATAGTACTCGAAGCTGACATAATATCCTGTCCAACCACCATTAGTGCAAATCTTGCCTCTCATAGAATTATGTAGAAGCACAGCATTATCTATCCCAAATGTACTGTCTATAAACACACATCATGATTCTTCCTTTCTATACCCCTTCTTTTGTCTACACCTGTCAGAGATGGCCACTCCATTGTCATTTAACTAACTTAGGTGCTTGAACTCGACAACATAATCCAACGCAGTCCAGCATTCCACAACAATAGTGAGTTATCCGAAGAAGTTGTCGACAATAGCCATTTAGAGCTCAACTTAATATTATGGCCCCGCGATGAATACTTCATTTTTATACTTTTCTGCTGGATGGTTAAGACCTAGATAGAGCAAGACTTATATACCAACACATGTACTTTATGTTTCTTATGAGGTCAGTGAAGATCAAAGTTGGAGAAATAGAAGAGCCACAAGGCCAGCCAACATTTTGGCCCTAGCCTTTCAAGGTCAACGAAGACTCAGGACGTAGGAGAACCTGTACTGCAACATCATGAAACTCAGTTGAGCTCCAAATTTTCTGAACAAGGAGATTATGGAGCCACAGAGGAAAGAGACTGAAGTTCTACAGTGTGCCTGGGGAGAGTCACATGGAGAGAAAACTTTCTCTCAGGCTCTCACAGAGAATGAACTGGTCAAGTATTGGCAGTGACTCATCCACTTGGACGACACAGACAAAGGATCTACAGAATAAGGTACAGGACTATAAGATAAACCCTGAGGGGACTTCATTTAGTTTCTTAACAAAATTGGTTAAAATCAGTTTGTCTTCCTAAAGAAGACCATGTGGCATGGTGAGGGCAGTCCGTGAGAAGCCAGGGGCTCCATAGTTTTTCTCAGCCTTCCCTACTTGTCTTTTCCATTTTTGCCTCTAGTAGATACCACATACCTAGAACTACCTACCAAGATTGTCAACTTCAAGATTTTTTTCCCTCTGTAGTACGATGATTTGGATTCTCTCTACAGAAACATTGCCACCATTAAAATACCCTGTCACAAAACCTCAGAATATTGTCAAGATTTGTTGGTTAGTTAAACAAATCTATATACAATTGATAATGGATTAAAACATTTTGCCCTTGCTTTGAATGGAAGTTTTGTGAATATACTCTAATCATGTCTATGTGAAAGTGAAAAGTTCGTTGAGCATTAATATCTGTGTGTGAATGTGACTGCAGCTTATGCATTTATCAAGACTTCCAGTAGAATCCAATAGTTCCTTTCACTTATTTTCCGTTTGTTGAATAGCAGCTATGTGGCAGATACTGAGGAAGAAAAGATAGCATGAGCTTTTGCCCACCATATACATATGAAGTGTGTGAACAAATGCATGTTAAAATAAAGCAAGTAGACAGCACCTGTGATAATGGTATAAAGTACAAACAGAAATACTTGTGCTTGGAGGTCTCAGAAGACCTTCTAAGGGAAGATCATTGAGCAGAGACTTGAAAGATGAGTAAGAGTTGGTCAAGTGGAAAAGAGCAATGGAGGCAGTGTTGGCTGGGATGAACCTTTTCCTGTGTATGGGGGGGGGAAATTCTTTGTTGACCTCAGCACCGACCTGGCTTGACTGAAGCATACTATATGTGTGGTAGTGGTGAGAGCTGAGGTGCAGGGTTAGGGAACCAACGATCATCACCTGACGAAGATGGAAAGTAACTAATGGGGGCTGTGGAATGCATTACGCACTTGCGCTTTACAAAGAGTACACTTGCAACTCAATACCTTTAGTGTGTCAGGAAAATCTAGCCTTGATTAAGAAAAAAAGTCCAGTTTATAAAATGATTCCATTTTATTTAAGAGCTAGCAGTTATTTGGTTTTTACTGAGAGAGGTTCATGATTTGCATTTTCTAAGTTGATTCTAGCAAGAATAATGTGGGATCGCTTAAATTATTATCTCCATTTTATAGTTGAAAGATAATATTTTCAGAGAAATTAAGTAATTTGCCATGTAAATTAGAAAATAGCAGGCCGAATATTTGGACCAAATTCTGGTTGACTGGTTTAAACCTGATGTTTCTGTCACCATCCTTTATTTCCTCAATTTTTTTTTATTGTAGTGAAATGCACATAAGCTAAAACTTACCATCTTAGCTATTTTTAAGCGTAAAGTTCAGTGATATTAGAAACATTAATAATGTACAACTATTATGAAGAATCTCATACTAAAATCCCCTTTTCTCTCTTTGACTTCAGAGTTCATAGTTAGGACCTAGCAGAAATCTATCTGCTGATATATTTTTTAAAGAATGATTTGCTGGTTCCATGTTTTCTGGCTGTACTGTAATAAAATAGCATTTTTTCTGTAGGAGACATGAAAATTTGTAAGGATCAAACTTTGAGATGTAAATTGAGTGGGAAAAATAAAATAAAATTAGGACAAAATAATTCATTGGGAGAGTAACCTTGAGTTTCATGATTATAATAATGTCTGCTGAAAAGAATGATGGTAATAGAGATGATAGAAGATGTAGTCAATGGAAGATGCAGGAAGCATATTGATGGTGTAGAGTAATGGCATAAATCAGGCCAAGAAGTTTCAAGATTCCCCATGGTGTTTAATCAATGTGCACATTTCTTAACTGAGCTGAATATAGTAAAGAAAGAAAGGAGAAGAAAAGACAACTGAAACCCCCCGTGCAATGGATAGAGTTCGGCCATCTTTCATTTACCTTCTCTGATGCCAACCTCTTTAACATGTTATAAATTTTGAAGCATAGAAATTTCATTAAATTGTCTAAGGCAAATACAATATCTTTGTGTCTGCTCAAACACTTTTCTTGAGAGTGATATTTATCTAGTATATTGAAAAATTAATTTCAGAAAATCTTTCAATTTCTCCTATCAAACTGTAAAACAATGAACATTTATCATTTATTTCTTGCATTTCTAAACCTCTTTAAGTCCATTGTATGAAAATCTATTTACATTTCTTTTATAATTAATCATTCTGGTATATTTCCAGATGAATAGAGGTACAAGCTCCTAGAATAGATATATAAGTTTTTTGACGTACTCAAAAAGAGAGAATATAATGTTTTAAAATTACCTGGTTTTAAAAGCCCAAATAAAAATCGACAAAAAATAACATTTGATAAATGCTTGGATTACAGGCATGCGCCACCACGCCCGGCACTCTTTTTTTTTTTTTTGTAAAATAGCATTTTTTTCTGTGGGAGACATGAAATTTTGTAATAGTAATCATTTGTACTTTATTATTGCATAATAATAGTTCTATTAACTTCCTTTGGGTCACCAGACTTAAGATATTTATATATTGCCAATGGAGTATTCCTCCAGAATAGAACTGAATTCCTCTTGAGTAGAAATGAATTCAATAAAAAACACCAGCTGAAATAATTCATAGGCATTGATATTGTAAGTCTTGCTATACTTCACTATAGTCAGGGTTTACAAAAAATACATATATATTTAACAGGACATACAATTTATATGATTAGTTTTATAATATTCATCCAAAAAGTCAAATACAGAAGAATGCAGGAGATCTGTTCACATGCTAGAGACCCAAAGAATCCAGTTGGAGGCCTAGTACCCAGGACAATGTCTCATGCAAGTCTGTACCAAGGGTCTGCACTGGGAAGGCCCAAAAGTCAGTGATAGAAGCTAGAAAGTCTGCCAGCAGTTTGAAGAATTTGCACTGTCGCCAGGACGTGATGCTCAACATAAGGACTGGAGCTCCCCTGAAGAGAACATCAGGCATCCTTAGTGACAGCAAAGACCTGATTGCCTTCAACAATGACAACAGTTGTGTTCTTGTTAGGAAAACCAGTGCAACACACTTCTCCAGGAGAATCAAAACCATGGCATCTTCCCCTGCACTTCTGCTTTTATGCCGCTGGTAACAATCCTCAGGTGCACCTTCCCACCCAGCATCGTGCTGATTCACTTCAGCAGTGTTATTAAGTAATCCACCACAGGTTTCATACTATGCTATGTGGCATATGACTTAATGTTCAGTATTATTTATTTTTGTATTCCAAAGACTATGAAAATAACATTTTTACTTTAGAAAACCCTAAAACAGAAAAAGGATATCTTTCTTTAAAAAATGAAAAGAACTTTTCAATTAGCTTCATTTGCCTCTAGGAGAATATAAGAGAGTCACTTCTCTTTTTCAGAAGCCAATGCTAAAGAAAAAAGTAGGCAGAAAACTTAAGACAAAATCAAAGCATCAGATTTCAGCAGTTACATAAGAATTGCAAGAAAACTGTGTTTGATGGGTAAATTCTCAAAATGAAATCTACATTGAAAATGAAACAATAATTATTCTAAATGTCTTATCCACATGCCACTGATGATAATGGTAGGAAAGTTTCTTCATTTCTTTTAGTATAAACATTTTACCCTAAAGCAACACACTCACAAACGCTTACCATGTTTTGTCTGGTAAAGCTATAATCTTACCTCCAGGGAGAAATGGATAATTCAAATAACTTCAGTTGCATCCAGTAAAAGTTGTTTGATATTTTATTTAGTAAAAGTAGGAATTAACAAAAAATGACACAAGAAAACTTTTGAAGGCGATGGCTATTTTCACTAACTGAATCATGCTCCTGGTTCAATGAGTGTATGCATACGTCAGAACTGACAAAATCACTTTAAATATGTGAGGTTTATTGATTGCCAATTTACCTCGAGATATGTTTATGTAAATATGTGAGCATATCGATAAAAAAACTGAAAAAAAACCTTGAAGAGATTTACTTTTCTCTATTCGAAAGCATTTTAATGTTCTTCAGTAAGGGAATTTTATAAGGTATTCAAGGGATAATAGTATTGCCACTCCACACATGGGCTAAACATGCAATCTCCTTTGTGAGATTTTCTTGAAAAAAACACTCTGGAAAATTTAAAAGCATGAGTTATTAGCAGGTATTTGAGATTTTACTGACCCAAAGTGGTTTTGAAATATTGGTGAACGTGACTCTTCAGAGAATGAAAAATAATCAAATTCTTATCCAAATTTTTATAGTTAGCCCTGCAGTGCTGGAAAACTCATCAATCCCTTGTGTTGACACAGAGAATTTGAGAACTGCTATGCTGAAAATGGAGATTCCAACGCTGCCAATTAAGATGTCATCATCAAAAAAGATGCTGTTGTGTCAGGCATGAGTTAGGCAAACCTCACCGGTCTCAACTGGAAAGGCACATAGCTGGAGTTGCTCAATTGAAAGGTTTATCCCATACTGAAATTGATGGTGTCAGGCAAGGGGATCTTGTCACCCAATAGAGATTGTTGAGCAGATGGAAACCATCTGGAGTTCATTTCATTTGGCCACTAAAAATGGATTGAAAATTAATCTGACTTAGAGTTGCAGAGCCATGAATGTCTTTTACCCCATGTCCTGTCTCCATGTGCCCTCGGCCCCTTTAGGAAAAAAGATGAATAGGATGAAGCTGAGATTTCCCTCTTCTGAAGAGCTACCAAAGGATGTACCCACCTCTTTTACTATAAGGGAAAGCATTCAAAGTGTTACAGTTTTATTGGATACAAGACTTGCATTTAGCTTCCTATCTGGTATTGAGAAAGACATAATGCCCAGAATTAGCTAATCAGCTGGGAAGGTTGGATGAAAAGATCACAGGGAAGGTAACAGGACAGGGAAACTAACAGGCCTGTGAGTGGGACTCTGTAGGCTAACTCATTGCCACCTGTTGCGAGTGTTGCTTCTACACCTGGATGAATAGTACAGTTGATATGAACACACAGTGCCTCCCCTCCCATAATTATCAAAGGGAATTCCAGTCAGAGAGAAGTATGTATCAAAAAGTAATTCTGAGGGATGGAAAGATAGCTCAAAAGCATAAGAACTTACCTCTAAAGCATTAGGGGTCAAGTTCAATCCCCAGATCCACATGCAGTACCAGCCGCAAAACCCTGGATGTGCTGTGCTGTCTCAGAACCCGGCGTGGTGGCTCACGTCTGTAATCCCAGCACTGAGGAGGTTGATACAGGATGATGTTTAGGAGTTCAAGATCACCTTGGGATCTACAAAAGTGAGCACAAGGCCAGACCAAACTGTAGAGGTAGAGCCTGTCTCAAGCAAAAAACAAAACCAAACAACAACAACAATAACAAAACAAAGTACTTCCAAGATCCCACAAATTTCAATGCCTGACCTTTCTGACTGACCCACCTGGCAGAGGGAGCCAGTATTCACCTGGAGACAGCCAGGGGTTTTAGCCGCATTGCCTCACACATTGATTTCAGGTGTACCCCTTCAGAGAACATACACTTGCTTGCTAGGACTTTGCAGAACTGAATTTCTCACCCATGGATAATTTTGACTATCTTGATAGTTCTGTTTTGTGGAAAGCCTCATTGGAAAGCTAATGAAGCATTTCACTGTAAAATGCAATAGTGTAAGATTGCAGCTGATGGGGTCTGAAGAACACATTGCCTGGGCATGACGAAGCGGTATCCACCCTACAAAGGCAGGGGATTCTGTGTCCACTGAGGCTTCTGATTTGTCTGTATAAGTTCATGTGACATGGAACTCAAAGATATCTACTTGGTTGTTATAGCTGTTTATATCCTGCATCCACCGGAAATAGATGTGTTTACTCAAAATGCTGTTCTCATGCTTGGGTCAGTGCTGTCCTTGGTGAGCCTTGTTATATCTTTATGAACTATAGATAGTAACTGGTGTCCTAAATACTTGTTGGTCACATGGAATATTGTGACTGGCAAATTAAAGATCTCCGAGCCAGTGAAAGCATGGGAACAAATTATAGCTATTGATCAAATCATCTGTGTCACTCATTCACTCATGTATATGTCGACTTCTAGGTCTCATTCTCTGAGAAGAACAAGTAGAATTAAGCTACTGACAAAAATTCTTCTGCTTAGATTGTTCTTATTGCATCCTGGATCTGTCATTGTCCCAGACATAGCAACAAATCTACTCCCTCAGGACTGCAGTTCTGAGGGAGGGGACTTTTGACAGCCCTAGTGAATTCATTTGTCTTGCAATAGAAAAGCCACTTCACATGAGGCTGGAGCCCATGCTCTGTTCTAGCAGGCTGGATATATGTTTTCAGATTGTGAAATTGCTACTCCTAGTTGACAAGCTGACTCTGGAAGCCCTTGGAAGTAATTTACCTCATATGTTTGTCATCTGGGGTCACATGCAGGGTGAAAGCGACATGCTTTTCATGACAAAGGCCTCTTGGGAATTATTGGGTAGTGGAATGATCTGCTCAAAAATTGGCTTAAAACGTATATCTCTACTTCTCATCTCTTTCCACACCATACACATTAGTGAGATGGTTAGTGATGTGGCTGTTCCCAGAAAATCGACCATCTCTTCTTGTCTGCTGGCTGCTTTCTGGATGATAATCAGAATAGGAGATGAGGGAGGATGTAGAGACCTTTTTAAAATTAGAGGGTCTGCCGTGATTATTCCTGGGCCTGATGCATTTCTCTGTCTCTGGTGGCAATCCCAGAACAGTCTTGCTGTTACACATTTTTGGTGGCAGGCCAGCCAAAAGAGGAGTTAAGGGATTCATCTAAATTTTGACTCAGCTACTTGGAGGCTCTGTTTAATTAATGTGGTCTTAGACCAAATGATCAGTTGGTTAGATATAATACTCATGAATTTTCAGAGTGTAGTCTGTATGAGTACTTGATATAGACATTGTAGATCTCTGTAAGTTTTACACAGCTGTCTTATTTCTCTTGCATCTGTTTATTCTCACAGAAGATCTGGTTGTGAGTAATGGGTGACTAGAGAAAAGTTAAGGTCATAGTTATGGGATCGTTAATTTTCTGTGGGAGCAAGAAGAAAACAGCCCTGTTCCTGTATGACTTGCTTCCACATCTGATCCCAATTTAATCAATTTTACCTGAGCTATTATACTTCTACTCTTCTTGGTGGACTGTAGTTTTGTCCCACTTCATGCCCACCTACCTAGTTCCTATGTTTTCCACCTTAGACCCATCTCACCTTCTGGGCTTGCTCTATAAAAATCCCTAGAAAAGACAGACTCCTTGGCAAACCACTTGGGTTCCCTTCTTTCCCTGTCTGAGACAGAAGCTTTCTTTTCCCCACTAAATATATTTTGCTCTTAAAAAAAAGAAAGAAAAAGCTTTGTTAAGCACAAGGAAGACACATTAGTGATTTTCCACATTAACAACTGCTTTAGGAGCCTTTCTCACAATAATTCCTTGGGTGGCTCTCAAAATACTCTCAAAATAGATTTATTTAACTAATTTATGGTTCCTCCATTCTTTTATGATTTACTTATTTATATATTTGGTACAGGGTTTTGCTACACAGCTCAGACTCATAGTGATCCTCCTGTCTCAGCCTCCCCAGTGCTGGGATTTCAGGCATACACCACCATGCCCAGTCTCAATGGCCATCTCAGCATGCCCCAGGGTGGGCTGGAACCACGTGGAAGGGATTGAACCCTGGTCCCTGCATCTGCCTAAGCAGGTGCTTTAATCTGCTGAGCCATCTGGCCGGCCCTCAGTCCTGCCATTCTTTACCAGATGACTGCCCACAACTTGGTCACCATTTTTCTTTACATTACTGGGGAGTTTATCAGAAATCATGGGCAGCTCTCAGCACCTACAATTTTAACAAGTTTGAATGTCCTTTCCCTTGCTCCCATGGCCATCACTTAGTAATTCTAAAAAACAGATAAATGCCACCCACTTGTTAATGGGGACTAATAGGACAAATTGAACTTACTGCCCTCCCTCTGAAAGCAAAGGCTGAACATATTTGTTTCTAACTAAAGTGGCTGTCTTAAGTTACCATGAGGCTCAGAAGTCACAGTGAAGGCGATTGTCCACCTTCCTCTTCCAATTGATGCATGGATCCCACGGAGGCCATCACATTGTGAGTAGTACCTGCGTCCATGTATGTTCAGGGCTACATGTCTTGTGGCACAGCTAGGCATTAGATTAATATCCTAATAGAATATAATGACCTGTATCCTGGGGATGATTATAAAGAGACAGTTAAGTCATCACTGATGTCATCTCACCTCAGAATACTAACACCAGCCAGGAAAAGTGAGATAGCTCAGCAGTCTAAGCACCTGCTTAGGCAAGCTCAAGCAAGTGCAGGGACCACGGTACAATCCCTGGCACCACATGCCTTGCCAGCCCTGCCCCCAGGAGCAGGCTTGTATAAATTGAAAATACATCATCATTTGCTAATTCATTGCTGCAATGAGAAGGTAAATACAAAAAGGAGAGAATGCCATTGTTATGATTTGTGTCTACCCTAAGTCTCATGCAGTCTTTGAGGTGCAGTTCTACAGTATGTGATTAATTCATGATCCAAGGCTGGGATTATGGGTCTGAGTACTGCTGGGATTATGGATATGAGTGCTGCACCCATTCTGGGGAGGATAGCCTGAGTGTAACTTAAGAGAGACAGAGAGACAGTCACTCTTCCTTGGAGCCAGATGAGTATGGACTGAATTCTCCAGTAACTGTAAGCTGAATAAACCTTTCCTTCTTTCATTTTTTGGGTGTTTGTGTATTTGTCCCAGCAACAAGAGAAGAGTAACTGAGACAGCCATCTAGTTTCTTTTTTTTTTTCTCAAAGGAAAACTCATTTTTGGGGAATTCAGAGATTAGAAAACATTTGTAAAGTCCCATTCATAAATATTTTCATATTGAGGGCCCAAGATAACTCCACTGATATTATAGTCGGTGAAACTAATTTCATTCTGCATTTGGTGCTTCATCCCATCTGCAGTTGCACAGCAATACACTTTTGATCATGAAATCCTCAGCTGTGGTCTGCTAGTTAAGGTATAGCAAACCCTGTCTCTAAAATGTATAAAGCAGCTACATGAAATACATAAACAAATAGCTGTGTGCCAATAAAATGTTTTCAACAAACATCATGGTAGTGACGACACTTGGTCTCTATCATTCAGATTAATCATCACGGCTAGTGTAGTGTATTCATGGGACCATTTCTCAGAGCTAAGACTATAGATCAGTGAGATTGTTTATTGGGTCAGGACAATTCTCTAAAGGTCTCTTACACTTCTGCAAGCAAAGGCACTTGCGGACTTTGCTCTCTGTTTATTCAGGAACATTTGTAAAGCAAATGGCCTTGGAAGACAGTGATGATATGAGTATTTACCCCTGGAGCAAAGAAAAGGTTTTATTTCTGTCCAGTACAATAAAAATAAAGTTTCCCTCCTGGACAAAGGTTAGGCAGGCTCATTGCCCACTATAAGATATTTGGATTTGCTGCATTTAGGATTCTTCACCTGAAGCCACTGTCTCAGTTGCTCTTCCCTCATTGCTGGGACAAATAGCCTATGCTCAAAATGAAGGGATTAAAGGGTTATTTAGCTCACAGTTCCTAGAGGTTCAGTCCATACTCATCTGGCTCCAAGGCAGATTGGCACATGGAAGAGGGCAGCAGCTCATGGTGGCCGAGAAACAGCAAAACAGCAAGAGCAAAAGGGAGGAGTAGAGTTAACAATGGTTACAGAGAGCAAGTCTGACTCCCTTATGTTGCAATCAGGCTGTCTGCCCCAGGCTGGGAGTAGTACTCACACCCATAATCCCAGAGGGTCATGAGTTAATCACAACTCTAGAAGTCTTCCCCATGATTGCATGAGGCTTTGGGGGGACAAATGCACACAGACCACAGCAGCCACACACCATGTACACAGATGCCAACTTTGTGTTACCCTTGGGGAGTGAGACTTGGGGGCATAGTTCCAGTGCTGATGCGCTAGCTACTGCTGTTGCACTCAAGCATAAACTGCTTTTTGTTCCTGTTATGGAAGTCTTCAACCAGCATCCCTGAAACTGGTAGCCCAATCTGCCAGCTTGCAACTAGGATAAAATCTCAAACCCTTCAAAGTTCACAACATTTTCCATAAATAAACATTAAAGAGACCATATCCAAGCCATAGATAGGCTTTGATATGATGCCATGTTTCACTTCTGGATTGATGCTGTAAGACTTTTTTTTTTTTTAAATCAACATTTGAAGAAATTCAGTGTGTTCTGACCAGAGCCAAAGATATCTGAGTCCAACAGGGTTGGAGTGCTGAAAGTCGGTGGAAGTGGGCATCTGAAATGTGGCTGCATGAAGCTGTGCGGAGCAGAGCACTAGGGGGCAACTGGTCTGGAGCAGTGACCAGGCTCTGTGGCAAACTAGTTGCGGGGCACCAAGGAGTGCAGATCCCCTGACCGGGCTTTGCAGACCTCAACTGCACAACAAGAGGATTAGGTGAGATTATTTCTGTGGTCTTTTCTGTGATGAGAGTGAATTCATCTTGCTGGGAAGGCTTTTGGCTGGAGCAGCTTTTCTTATAGCAGGGGCTTATCAGGCTGGCATCTCTACATAAACAAAGGGATTGCTTTGCTCCATGTTCTTTCCTGAATCACTTCCTTTCCCTTCTCAAATATGTCTCAACCCCCAAAGTTTTCCTTTCAGTCTGCAAAACATGGAAAGAGTAAGATTTTTGTAAAAAAAAAAAATTGGTGTGTCATATATTAGGCTTTCTGAAGTGCTCAGTTGCCATGGCAACACCACTAAATAAATGTAAAGGAGCAGAATTCTCTTTTTTAAATATAAAGTGTGCACGCACAATACATCAATTATGAAACAGACTCATTGGCTTCTTTAACATCAGACATTTCTGATAACACTGCCTTCCTTAAACAGAGTAAAAGCTAAGGATTAAAAATAGTTTGAGATAAGTGATAGCACGTGTACAGATTTTTAAAGAATTGTTTGTAAACTTAAGCCATCCTACCGATACAGTGGTGGGGAATAGTATGGTACATACTATCTGAAATGAGTTTTTTAATTCTAATGTTATGTTTCTGGCCCAGAATATATCTAAAGAAAGTATTGTTTTGTTCTTCTTTCATTTTGTTAGCTTTACCACCTTCTTCTTCTTCTTCTTCTTCTTCTTCTTCTTCTTCTTCTTCTTCTTCTTCTTCTTCTTCTTCTTCTTCTTCTTCTTCTTCTTCTTCTTCTTCTTCTTCTTCTTTTTTGTGGAACTGGGGATTGAACTCAGACCCTTGTGCTTGCCATCTGCAAGCGCTTATTCTACTGAGCCTCTCTCAGGCTCCTCAGTTTCTTCTGTTAACTTTGTCTGAATAGATTCAATTTCTTCTTTGAAAAGATAACTGAATAGAAATAAGATAGTATTAAATGTGTGAATGAAGTTAGCATGCTATTTGGGATTTCCTGTGAAATGCATTGTGTCTTGTACATGCTAAAGCAGCTTTAGACCAATGACATATCTGATAGTTACCTCAATTGCTGTTCAGTTTGTTTTGTAGAAGAAATAAGATGACTTACTAAGATCTTAGAGCACTAGAAAGCAGCCTAAACAGATTTCAGTATAGGAGGAAATATAATTATAATGATTATAAGATATCTGGGATATAAAAAACTTTTTTTAGAAGTGAAAAATTAAGTTTGTTGAATAAAAAAGTCAGAACTTTTGGGGGCGGGTGTAGGCAGCTCTTTAAGATGAATGAAAGGATGTGGTTAAAGATTTATTCATGCTTTCACTGTGGTTTTCATAGTGCTGTGAGGAGGATGCTGACGCCTCTCCTCATGCTTGCTGAGGTGTGCAAGAAGGCTTTTGTGGGTTCACAGTCCTGTCTTCTCTGCGCCCTTGCTCTTCTTCCAGAAAAAAGGATGACTCAGTTTGGTGAATTCTGAAGGACAAATGGAACAGACAGAGATTAAACCCTCCTTGTTTCCCTCTTCACTCTCGGGAGCTAGCCGCTCACAGAGAGGAGGCACACATTATGGTCAGCTCTCTGCCTGTTCTTTGTCTGCAGTTGTGTTCTTCCATGTCAAGAAGTCTGAAGAATCCAGCACTATCACAACTGGGTAAATCTGTCTAATTCTGTGCTTGTTTTTTTTTTTTTTTTTTTTTTTTTTTTTTTTTTTTTTTTTTTTTTTTTTTTTTGGCAGTACCAAGGATTGAACTCAGGACCTGCACTTGCCAGGGAAGTGCTTATTCCACTGAGCCATTTCCCCAGCCCATGTGCTTTTTTTTTTTTTTTTGGTGGAATTGGGCCCCTGTTCTTGGTTTCAAGGAGCCTAGCAACTTTCATATTTAGCTCATCTTCTAAAATATCAATTTTTCAGTAATAATAAAAGCAATGTTGTCATCTGGAAACATTTTTACTGCATCAGAGCTTAGCCTAACATGAAGGATTTAATACATTTACTTGAATTATCTTTCTTAAGACAATTTTTCTTTTAACTGGTACTTAAAATAGCTATACTTACTGACATCTAGCATAACTCATCTGTAGAAGTTTACACTTTTCTTCTCATCCCTGATTTGTGTTTCCAAATTCTTCTTCCCTGTAGGCACTCACTCTAATGTACTTTTACGTGCACCTTTACAGAATATGACTAATAGTGCTGTGCCTATTTTTAAATTTACAGAAAAGTTATATACAAAGAGCTCCCATTTGAATTCACTTTATCACGCATTTCTGCTATTCATTCAGATTCATGGTTCACATGAATGCACCTTCTACATACACTTGCTTCTTTGCAGAACCTTTGAACTTTTTGATAGACTCTGTGAAGGATATCAGGGAATTGCATAAGATTAGGTATGTGAGAAAACATCAAATGTCATGTGGTGTCACATAGGAGTTTGTATCTCAAGAAGGCCTATCTTTGTTTATTATGTATCCTGTATAAGATAATTATTCAAAATTAGCCTGCAGGTGAGCTGCTCAGGTGAATCTAAATTCAATTCTGGATGGAGGTAGTTGCTTTCTTTGTACAATTACTGTTTGGCAAACTAGATGAGGAAAAGGGGACAAAAATGGAAATACTGAAGTAAGATATTAAGTAGGACACTGAGAAAGAGGCAGAAACTGCACTATTTTTCCCACTTATAGACCAATGATTGATACATGAACAGATGTTCGTACAACATCCAGACATTCTACCGAACTCTTGGAATCTGAAATTTAGAAGTGAGTGGTAGATGAGAACTGGGACTAAAATGAGTAGAATTCTAGGATCTTGAGAAAGAATGGTTATAATTAGTAACAAGTTGATTATTGAATGCTTACTATATTCTGTGCATTTTATGTATGCATATTACCACATTTAGTCCTTATAAGAATTCTCTGAAGAGGGCACAATTTTTACTTTCTTTCTCATTGAAGAGGTTGAAGATAATATTATTAGCATCAAATGTAGGATTTAAAATCAATCTATTTTGTCTGAAATTGGTAATCTTTCCAAGTATGTAGTCCATAGTACTTCTCTAACCAAGAAGAGAGCTTTCAGAGATTTTTCTGTGATTAGCATATAGAAACAGTGCCTGTATGCAGCTCAGAAGTAGGTGAGAACTGGAGAAAAGGACAATGAAAACAGAGATAGATGAGCACCAGGGTGGAGACAAGAACCATGTAGCACTAATGCAGAGTGGGAATTCATCTCTGTTACTTTTATCTCATTGCTGGGACAAAATATCTGACACCCAAAATTAAGAAAAGAAAGGTTTATTAACTCATAGTGGAGATTTCAGTCCATACTTGGCTGGTTCCAAAGCAGAATGGCACATGGCAGAGGGCAGCTGTTTAAGGTGGCAGAAAACAGCAAAGAGCAAAGGAAGTAGTGGCAGCTGTGGTAGCTAGCAAGGCTCTCTCCCCTCCTTATACTGTATTCAGGCTATCTGCCCCTGGGTGGGTGTATTACTCACACTCACAATCCCAGCATTGGATCATCAATTAATCACAAATTCTAGAAGCCTACTCCAATGACTGCCTGAGGTTTTTGGGGGACACCCAGCCACAAACCATAACAGAATTCAATTAGTAGGAAATATTTGTTAAGTGAACTAGCACCTCAGCCACATGACATTTGTAATTTAGTGTGTATATCTATGGACTACCTGCACTTAGCTAAAGGTAGCTCTTTCTATTCTTTGCCTTAATTTTTCCCCAATTTTAGTTTTGTTAATGATTTAAAATGCCAAGGTAAACAAGTGAGTAGTGAGTCAGTCTCCTTAGGCATCTTTTAATACCTATGTAAGATATACTCAACCGACAATTACAGCCACTAAACTCTGGCATGAGCTAAGAGCCAAATAAGCAACCACTTATAAAATGGAGCAAAAATTGCTTTGCTTATTCATTTTAATGGTCAGGGTTTCTAATTTTTATGTGAACAAATACTAGAGATTTCTGAAATTTCTAATTGCTACATCGTCTCTTCCATTTATTTTGTGTCTATTTTTCTTTCCCATCGTCCTCTTTTAGTACTCTGGTGAGTATCTTTCCTTTTGATTACTCCTTTATTATTTTAGTCATTAGTAGGAAATTATGATAGATTTTACTGAATACATTACTCAAACTCCAAGAGGAATTTAAAAGATATTCCTATTCTAGAAAAGGAGTATAATTATTAGTATAGTAGAAGAATTGGACATAAAATTTTTTTTTTTATCAAATTACAAGTTGAATACTATCACAAACATGTACATATAATGTCTGAGAAGAAGAGAGATTTTAGGTTAGGGCATTCTAGATTTTGCCCCTTTGGTAAAAATGCAATGATGCTTGTTTTTCTGAATATTTTTTTCCCCTTTGGAAAGATTTTAGCTGATCATTTTCTTATACCAAGAGAAGAATAAAAGTCTTGGAATGAATTGTTTGTCCTGTTCTTTCCAAATGGCACAGAGTCTAGCAAGATTAACAATTTAAGCTTGATGTGAGTCAGAAAAATGGCTTACATTAAGCAAAATAATAGTCATGTTTGTACACCAGGGGACTACTGGGGTTCTTGTTTAAGGAACTGCATTAATAAATTAGAGAAAGAGGACAGAGCAGGGATCAGGCTGCAGGCCGGGAAGAGAAGTTCAGTATTGCACAAGATGACCCAGTTAGATGACCCCATCTAGAATTTTCTTATTTTTCTTCACATGTATTTCAGGATTATTCTGGCTGAAGTTTAACATTTGCATTCACAGAGGTGTTTCCTTGTTACTTGCTCTTAGTAACTTCTTATTAATTATCTTTCCAAGTAGAATATAAACAAGTTGAAGGCAGGCTTTTTTTTCTCCCTTTAGTATATTTCTTAGACTTAAATCCTGGCATAGTAGAAATCAACATTTATAGTCAAATTAAACTTAATTCCCCATGACTGATGTAAAGCTTTAATGGAAGGCATGGTCCATCAAGCACCCATTTTCACTCCCATCAAAGAATATAACTTTTTGGGGCCAGGGAGATGGCTCAGTGGAATAAGTGCTTCCCTGGCAAGTGCAAGGGCCTGAGTTCAATCCCTGGTTCTGCTCCCCCCAAATATATATATATATATAATTTTTAAAAAAATATGAAAAATGTAAATGATTTTAGAGGGGTATTGAAAGATAAAATATGGTTTAGGATGTGGATTCTGAGGATCATTTAAAAGACCTGGAAGAGACTGATTGAGGCAGAATGTTTTTAGTATGACAAGAGCATAGGTATTGGGGGTTCTGAAATAGAGACCAGCTTGCCCCTAGAGTCAGGGCAGCAGGTTTTTTTTTTTTTTTTTTTTTTTTTTTTTTTTTTTTTTTTTTTTTTTTTTTTTTTTTTTTTTTTTTTTTTTTTTTTTTTTTTTTTTT
>PVKA01004016.1:0-26238 GCA_004027165.1 Ctenomys sociabilis | reverse complement strand
ACTTTAAACCTAGAGTAGAAGTTAGGTTGTTAATGGAGGTTTTAAGCTAGCACTTCAGTTTTTGTTATAGAGAAAATTAGGTGAAAAATGGAAAAAAATAATAAAAAAAATTTAAAATTAGGGGTACTGTTGGGAGTTTGGTAGTTTCTCTCTCTGTGTCTCTCTCTGTCTCTGTCTCTGTCCCTGTCTCTCTGTCTCTCTCAGTAGAAGGAAGTTATTTACCTGTGGTGTTGGGTGAGTTTTTTTAGACAATTGTTTATCATGGTAGGGTATGAAACAGGAACTGGTCCTGGATCTTAATTAGGCATCGTGAGATTCTATTGAAACTCTCCTATGGATCCATAGAACAAAATCATGAGGTGAGGTGGGTCTAAAGTGAGAATCATGGGAATTTGCAAGCTGGGCAAAACTATGCTCCACCAATCAGATTATGAACATAATTGCTTATGCAAATTTAATTAAATTGGGATCAAATGTAGAAGCAAGTCATGTAGCAAGAGGGCATGAATATAGAACAGGGGCTCTTCCTGTAGAGGACTTGGGTTAGTGACCCTTCCTGGCTTTTTAAAGGTGTAAGAGACCTATTTAGAATATCAATCCCTCATGTTTATCCTTAGGGAGATATACATTTGTTTACTATTTTGTCTTGAGATCTGGTCCACAGCTGAGGTGACTGTCTCTCCCACAATTGTAAGAAATCTCCTCTTCCATACTGGATTCTTGAGAGCTTAGCCCTGTCTGACTGTCTATAATATATCTGTCTAACTCAACAAAGGAAATGTTAAGTATTGGCTCATGGTAAATGTAAAGGAGGGCCTGATGTAAGAGGGAAGTGGGGAGGTGTATAGTACCAGTAACTGGGTGGGTAGTTGTAGGAAATTTAGAAAAGTTAGCGAAATACGTCTGGAAGAGTTTGGTGGCCCTTTCTGCAAAGCTGTTGGGTATGATTTAAGGGAGGTGAAGGTGGGCCTATGTCCTTTTGTAAGTGAGTTGTATCTGGGTGTTTATCAGTGGTGAACTGGGGTAGAGATTAGACCAAAGAAGAAAGAGGCGCCAGCAGAAAGTTTTGAGCATAGAGGGATTCCTCTTGTCTAAAATGTTGAAGATGAGATTGAGGCAGTGTTATAAATGTTGGATCAGAAGTATATGCTGTATTGGAGCTGCTGCTATTGAGTTTAAGAAGATGGGGTAGATTATGGCAAGTCTAGGGGTGGATGAATGAGACACAGTGGTTTAGAGAGTCTCTAGTTAGAGAGATTATTAGGAGAAAGACCTATGAGATCTCCAGCTGATAGAAGTTGAGGGGCAATAGCAGAATAAGGTCATAGATAGTGGGTGACCAGTCATGAGTTAGCTCGTGGTCTGTCATGGTGATCGAGTTTGCTCTCCAAATATATATATATATACATTTGGTGCAGGATCTCACTGTGCAGCTCAGACTCCCAGTGATCCTCCTGTCTCAGCCTCCCCAGTGTTGGCATTACAAGCATGTGCTACCATTCTCTGTCCTGGGCTGGCAAGGCATGTGGTATCTGGGATCAAACTCTGGACCTTGTGTTTGCCAGGAAGGGGCTTAGAACACCAGGCTATCTCCCCAGCCCCTTCCTTCTCTATTCTGCTGACTGTTTCTTTTTGCAGTTAGCCTAGGAGTCCCTTGGATTTTAAAATGGTCCTGGCACATTTTTGTCTCAATATTAACTCAGTTGTTGTATTGTCATTAGAGCTGGCTAAATAACAGACTTTTAAGCAACCTGTACAGCAAATTGTCATAGCATCAGCAGAGAGAAGGAAGAAGAGCAAAGAGGTTACCTTTCTGCGATGGCTGACAACCCTTTAAGACTTTATATGACCTTGAATGCCAAATTATTTTAGTATGCATAGGAACCAACAAAAGAGTAAATTAACTCTCTAATTATAGTTCAACAATCATCCCAAATCTGTTTATAAGAAATGTTTTAGGCACATATCTCATCACGAAGGTGATGGCGGCAGCGGGTGAGAGCTGCGTAGCAGACAAGCAGAAATGTGTGTGTTACTGGCTTTGAAGCCATGGAGAAGACTGAGTGCAGGGAGAGGGGCAGATCCTCTGACCTTAGATAGGGAGCCTGACACTTTATGGACTTTTGCTAGGGGTAGAGTTTGAGGGGCAGGTCCAGTGAGAAAGGAGCTGATTGGATGCTCCCTTGTGTGGGGAGGGAAAGGTAAAAGGGAGTTGTATCCAGGGCTGAAGTCGGGGTGAAGGAGGGTCAATCGGAAGATAAGCTGTTGTTTTGGGGATTCAGCCATTTTGGATCGGGCTCATGATAATTAGCAGTCCGTACTCAGGCTGTAACTTATCACATTGTAGATTAGTCAGTCTCTGAGAATGTATTTTTATTTCAAATTTTAATATGTTTTCTAAATATGCTTCCATTTTTTGCTATCAAATAGCAATGACAAATGATGCTATCTATCATTGCTGTTGCTGATCACTATATAGATCTTGGCCCCATTTTTATTCCTTTTGAGAATTCTCTGTTCATTTGTCCATTTTTTCTTATTTGTGCAGTTAATGATTGGATTATTTGGTTTTTTGATATTAATTTTTTCAAGTTCTTTATATATTTTAGATAATGTTTCTTTAACAGAAGAATAGCCAGGAAAGATTTCCCCTATTTTGTAAGCTGTTTCTTTACTCTGTCGATTCTTTTTCTTTGTCCTGCAGAAGTTTTAAATTTGGCAAAGTCTCATTTGATTCTTGCTATTATTTTGTGTGCTGTTTGCTCCAATTTAGAAAATGTTTGCCTGTGACTGTAATTTCAAGTGTTCTCCCTTCTGAAGTTGCAAGATTTCCAGTCTTATATCTACGTCTCTGATCCAGTTTTATTTGTCAGGGTACAAAATGAAGACACAAAAATCAATAGTCTGAGAGAGAAGGAGAGAGATAGAGAGAGACAGACAAGGACAGAGACAGACATAAAGACAGACAGACAGAGAGAATCAACAAACCAACAGACAAGACAGAGAGATGGACAGAGACAGGCAGAGAAAGAGAGAGAGAGGGAGAGAGAAACAGAAATGGACAGACAGACAGAGAGAGAGAAACAGAGAGGCAGAGAGACATAGAGAGACACAGAGAGAGAGAGAGAAAGAGAGAGACAGAGAGAGAGAATGTGCTGTTTTCTGTTTCTTGCATTTGGATATTCAGAATTCAGCTCCTGGTATCCATTGTTTTTACAGAAACTATTTTCTCTAGCATAGGGTTTTGGTTGTTTTGTAAGAATCATATGATTATAGATGCAGGAGTTTCTTTAATGTTATTTTATTGGTTAACAATGTCCCCTTTTGTGCAAATACCATGTAAGTTTTCTTACTATAGCTTTGTAATATAATTTGAAATTGTTGTTAGAATGCCTCAAAACTGCTCAGTTTTCTTAGGAATGCTTTGGCTACTGTAGGTCTATTGTATGTCCCTATGAATTTTAGGATTACTTTTCTAGTTCTGTGAAGACAGTTTATGGGATTTGAATAGGAACTACATTGAATTTGTAGATGACTTTTGTTAATATGGCCCTTTAGACAATATTCATTCTGCTGATTTGTGAACCAGAAAGGTCTATTTCCTAGTCTTTAAATTCTTCCCTTAGCATTTTATTACAGAGCTCTTTCACCTTTTGGTTGGGTTAATTATTAGTTAGTAAAGCTACTATGAATGGAATTGTTTTCATGATTTCTTTCTGGGCAGATTCATTTGGTGTATAGGAAAGCTATCAATTCTTGTGTGTTCATATTATATCCTGCCATTTGGTTAAATTGTTTATCGTACCTAAGACGCTTCTTGCTTAGGGTTAAGGTTCTTCCATATAAAATATCACCAAGATGAAGCAAGACCCATACAGCAAAAAACGTAACTTTTGTACATAACAAGGTCAGTCAAATCCCCTCAGGATTTACCTTGAAAACAGTATCACCTAAAACATGAACAATTTGATGTTTTTTTTTCTTATTTGTATTGTATTTTTTACTTTTTTCTTGTCTAATTGCCCTAGCTAAAGTTTAAGTAATATGTTGATGGGAAATTATGATAGTGGGCATTGTTGTTTCATTTTTGAATTTAAGGAAATGTTTTCAGTTTTTCCCCATAGAATGTGATGCTGGCAAGGGGTCTGTCTTATATGGCTATTACAAACGTTAGGAAAGATCTTTCTATACCTATTTTCTTCAGGGTTTTTATCATGAAGACATTTGGAGTTTTGTCAGAAGATGTTTCTGTAAAAACTACATGCTTTGGTATACACGTCTTGCTTTATCTCAGTCTTAACCATCCAGCAGAAAAGTATAAAAATGAGGTATACAACGTGGGGCCATAATAATAAGTTGAGCTGTAAATGGCTACAGTGGACAATTTCTTCAGATAACTCACTATTGTTATGGAATGCTGGACTGTGTTGGATTGTGTCACTGAGTTCAGGCACCTAAATGGGTTTAATGACAATGGAGTGCCCATCTTTAACAGGTCTAGACAAAAAAGGGGGTATACAAAGGAAGAATCATGATGTGTGTGTATAAACAGTACAGTTAGGATAAATATGCCATGCTTCTGCATAATTCTATGAGAAGCACGATTTGCACTAATACTGGTTGGACAAGATATTATGTTGGCTTCTAGTACTATGAACAACCACTGGGAAAATAACAAGGTAGAAGGTATTAATTATTGAATCTGTGTGATATAATTCAGGTATAAAAAATAAGATAAGTAAACAGCTACACTCTCTTAATTTACTAATGAGAGACATCTGCTATAATAATGTCTGTAAGTATAATATCATGTATGCACATTGTATGATACCAAAACATTATGAAAACAGTTTGCAATGTATTAATTTATTGAACCTGTCCTGTTAATTTGTCTTGAAACTGTCTCATTGATATTTGTACTTCAATAAAATTTTAAAAAATAAATAAAAAAGAAGATTTTTCTGTATGTATTAAATTATCGTGTGGCTTATATCCTTGGTTCACTTCATGTGATACATTGCCTTATTGACTCATGGGTTCACACATTGATTCGTGATTCATTGAAACATACTTGATTTCTTGTATGATACCAAGTTGATCATGGCATATTATCTTTTTAATGCATGCTTGAATTCTTTTTGCGAGAATCTCATTAAGGGGTTCAGTGTTTATTTTTATGAAGGATATTAGTGTATTGTTTTCCTTTTTAGTTGAATCCTCATCTAATTTTGACATCAAAGTAATGCTGGTGTAACTGTCAATCATAATATGTCAATTGGATGGTGTTATGGATTGTGGTTAGATGTCCTGCCAAAGTGCAGTCATGGGGATGGGGTGGGCTTTTCAGAGATGGCTAAATCTAGAGTTTGTGATTGACTCAAGGCCCACTGCTGGGATTATGGGTTGGGTTGTATACCTTTCTAGGATGGGCAGCTTGCATACAATTTAATAGATAGAAAGAGTTGTCTCTCCCTATTGTTACTTTTGGTGTCTTTTGCCTATCATGAATTGCTTTTTTCTATGAATCTACCTTGCCACAGAGCAAGTCAATTATGGACTGAAACCTCTATAAACTGTGAGCTGAATAAGCCTTTCCTCTTTTAATTAACAGGTGTTGGTTTTTTTTGTCTCAGCAACAAAAGATACAACTAAGACTAGATTAACAAATGCCTGGAAGGTTAGTAAAGCATAATTATGGAGGTGCGTATGGAAGTTACTGGCAGACTATCAATAGGCTTGTAGTGTGTATGGAGAAAAAGGAAAGAAAGAAAGTTCATGCTTTCTAAAGAGCTCTAGTCTTCTTGGGCGGGTGCATCTTTTGCTAACATCATCTTTAGATAGCCATTCCCAGTTCCTTTTGGCCTTTCTGTGAAGTTTCACGCCACTTTGCAATGAACCTCCAGGCCTTTGACCTTGGCTGGTGTTACATCTGTGATTCCTGTTATTTCTGCAGCTTCCATATCCTTGGGATGAATGGATATTGGGTCACCCAGCTTTGTAGTGCAAACGTGGCCACTGTGAACTCTTCCACTTCTGATCTTGTAATCCTACCCAATAAATCCCATTGCCTAGTTATGCATATATTTTCTATCAGTTCCATTCCTCTAGAGTACCATACATAATACAGCTGCCTTCATGGAAAGACTTTGGGAGCATTCTTTCCCTTTCTATTTTATGGAAATGTTTGAGGAGCATTGCAATTAGTTCTTTGAAAGCCTGATAAAATTCAGCAGCAAATCCATCAAGTCCTGGACCTTTCTTATTTGGGAAATATTAAATCTCATTGCACATTATTGATCTAGTTATAGTTTTTGTATCTTCAGTTAGTCATTGATTATTTAAAAGTATATTATTTAATTTTCTCATGTTTGTGTAATATCTGTGATATCTTTTGCTGATTACTAGATTTATTTTACCATGAATTGACAGGATGATTGAGATTATTTAAATTTTTCACACTTATTGAAGTTTGTCTATAACCTAAAATATGATCTCTTCTGGAGAAAGCTCCATGGGCACTGAAATGGATGTATATTCTGCTATTATTGAATGCAACATTCAGTAGATGTAGGTTAAGTCCAGCGGATGCATAGTGTAGCTTAATGTTGATTTGTTGATTTTTGTCCATTTGACTATTTATTGTGAGACTGGGGTATGAAGTTACTTACTATGAGTATATTTGGGTTTATTTGGCCCTTGGTGTCAAGAAGTGTTTCTTTTATGAAACAGAGTACACCAATGTTTGGTGTTTATATATTTTCAACTTTTATCTCTTCTTGATGAATTGGTCCCTTTGCCAGTATGTGGTGGCTTTCTTTTCTCTTTTGACTTTAGTTTGATATCTGCTAATGTATTAAGACTTCTAAAATGTTTGTTAACTTTGACCCAAGAGTACCACTTAGGAACCTATGTATATGAAATGATAAACATATTCATTAAGGACTTATTTTCAAAAATGTCCATATCTATATAATAATTTAAAAATTTAGGTAATTCATCAGTTCAACCACATATGTGAGGATATGACATTACTCAGCCTTATTGGTTCAGTTCTCACTGTAGCCAGGTTGGAGTCTGTTTGCCATTATAATCATATAACTGCAAACTCTAGGAGTTTGTTTCTCTCTTGCTTTACTTTAAGGCAAAATTCCATTTCTGGATAATAAAAATCAACTGCCAGATTTCTCCATCGCCATGTCACTGCAGCTAAGAATTATGGGAACAAATTGGGCGTTCTTTAAGATTTATTTTATATTCACCTATAACAATGGGAATTCCATTGTCTTGTGCTCAGCAGAGGTTGTTTTATACTTATACTTGTTATGATTTAGATCCAAGGTAGCCTCAAAGACTCATATCTTTGGAAGGTGATAGGATGGTGGAGGCAATGTAGCTGACTTGCTGCTAGGAGATGGGGCCTACGAGGAAATGTGTTACTGGGAGTGTGACCTAGAAGAGCCCATCTCCCTCCTTGCTTTCTCCTTTCCAACTCTATTTCCATTCACCATGATATGAACAGTGTCTTCCACCATGCTGTTTCTGTCAGCCATAGACTGAAACTTCTAAAACTCAAAGCCAAAATAAAACTCTCCTTCTTTGAGTTGTGGGTGTTGAATATCTTGTCCCAGTGATGAGAACACAACTAAAATTTTGGTACTAGAGAAGAAGGATCATGGCTGCAACTATTGACAGTGTAACTTAGAAGCCCTTGTAAGTAGCTTATGAAAGGAGTTTGGAAAGGTTTAGAAATGCTAGCTACAGATGCCCCAGAAAGTTATAAACTGAACCTTCAGTGGGAGGTCCAGATCAGACTTTAGAAGATCAGAATGCTGATAGAAATTCAGAGAATGAAGTGGAGACTTCAGGAAGTAGTGGATGCCAGGAACATAGAGCAAATGCTGAGAAGATCCATACTCAGTAAGCAAAGGCAAGGCCAGAGAGAACCCATGTGTGCTGTAGTGGGGAATGCTAGACATGTGGGAACACCCAATCTGTTTTGAGCTTGCAACTTGGCAGACTTTTATTTAGGTGCTGGGCATGAAGATATAGGATTTAACTTTTGCTGTTCTGGGTTTTTAGTTTTGATTTGATACCATTACTTTCTATCATTATCCCTCCATTTCTGAGAGGCAATATTTGCCCTGTGCCACTGTGTGTTGGTAGTGCTCAATTTTCTTTTTGATTTTTACAGGGGTTCACAGCTAAACACTGGCCTTGAGTCATAGAAGAAACTTTTGACTTGGACTTTGCCAGAATTCTGAAACTGTTAAGACTTTAATAAGTATTAGACAGGGGCCAGATTCTTTTTAAATAATGAAACAGATGTGAATCTTTTGTGGGCTTGTGGAAGAACATTAGGTTAGATTTAGAATGATTCTGAAAACCTTATGGAAGGCTTTCTAAACACATAGTAAGGTTCTCCAGCTGACTTGCTGCTAGGAGGTGGGTTCTGTTTAGATGGATCAAGGGAAGTCTGATTGGGAAGCTCCTTTTTCCTCTCTTCTTCTTCCTCCTGGCTCACATGACACGAGTAACCATGCTTGGTCGAAGCCCCTTTTGGCCATGCGGTTTCTGTATTTGAGCTTGTCTTCTATGGAAGGAAACTTCTGAAACAGACTCAAAATAATTTTCTCCTTCAAGTTGTGCATATCAGATATTGTGTGCCAAAGAAAAACTGACTAAGACATTTTCCCATTTTTGTAACTCTCTTTCCTCCTTCCTTTTATTCTCCTTCTCTTGGGGTTTCAGATGATGGCATTGAAAAAAATTGCAAGTGTTGCATATTTACCTCCAGATCTGCTGTGCACATGCTCACCAGTCACCCTTCCTTTCTTCTCTCAGGAATGGTGGATGAAAATTATTTTATTTTGCTTTTAATTTTTTGTTCTTTTTTTTAGGGAAGGGTGTTCAGGGTCAGACTCATAGTGATCCTCCTGCTTACAGCCTCCCAAGAGCAGGGATTACAGGCACAGCCCATCATACCCAGTCTCAATCACTGTCTCAGTGCACCCCGGGGGGCAGGGCTGGCATAGCAGGCTCCGGGATTGAACTTCCTGGGCCCTTGTGCCTGCTTGCAGGCTCTTTAATCCGCTTAGCTATTTGGCTGGTCCTGCTTTTAATTTTTTAAAAATGTATTTAATACACACTCACTATGCAGATTGGACTCATAGTGATCCTCCATTTTTCAGTCTTTCAGCACTGGGATTACCACCAGGTCCAGACTCCCTGGGTTCAGAGCTCCTAGGGATAGGGCCGGAGTCATCTTCTGCAAAAGATAAAATTTTCTAGTATGCCTGGATCCCACCCTCTCATTATTTCTAAGACCCTGCTCAATAAGTTATTTTAAATTTCTCTTCCTTTTAACCTCTAATACCCTTTTAAATGGATACTAGACCCTTTGTAGACTTCAAGCATTCTTTTGATTCTCTCATTCCTTAGACCAAAATCAAATGATCATTCTTTTCCTTAGACTCATATTTCCTTTTGTATAATGCTTTTTATAGCCAATAATATTAAAAACATCCTCTGTCTCTTTCTATTGCCTTTGTTGACTGTTTCCTTTTCTGTTCTCATACTACTCTCTTCTGTACCTGATCTCTTACCTAAATTCTCATTGAGATCACTGTGGATTCCATATTTTTCAGTTCAGTGGGTCATTTCTGGTCTTCATGCATGACTCATTAACATGTTGAGTAATTCTTTGTCTTTGGAACATTCTCATTTTTTGCATTTCTTTAACACTACCCTGCCCTGGTTTTGGTCTGGTCATTCCTTTTGATGATCATTTTGCCTGCACTTTGCCTCTCTTTGATCATCTAACTCTTTGTGTTCCCACTGCACTTCTTTGCTTATTCTCCATGCTCTTAAAATATCTCACTAATTCTGAACACATTAAATAGCATCTATTTGTTAATGACTTCAAAATCTTATCTACCCAGGTGCTTTTCTGAGAAACAAATTTCTCTGCACATCCAGATGTTCATTTGACATTTTCATTTTGTTGTTGCCTGGGTAGTTCAAGCTTGTTGTCTTCCCAGATGAGCTCTTGATTGTTTCCACAGATATTTCTTCATCAGTCTTTTCTAATTTACTAAATAGGTCCTCATTGAGTTTTTTTTTTTTTTTGTGCTAGAAACCTGCCATTAGCCCCTTATATGTATCTCTTACATTGACACATCACGAAGTCTCCCTGTTCTGCTTCCAAAATACATTTTGCACCATTAGTGCAGATCTTGCCTCTCATAGAATTATGTAGAAGCACAGCGTTATCTATCCCAACTGTACTGTCTATACACACACATCATGATTTATGTTGGCTTTTAGTACTATGGTCATCCACTAGGTAAATAATTATTGAATTTTTGATATAATTCAGGTATAAAAAAATAAGATAAGTAAGCAACTACACTCTTAATTCACTGATAAGAGATATCTGCTAAAATAATATCTGTAAATGTAATATCATGTATGCACTTTGTACAATACCAAAACGTTATGAAAACAGTTTGCAATGTATTAATTCATCGAATGTGTATGGTTCAGGTGTCTTGAAACTGTCTGATTGACATTTGTATTTTAATAAAAAAAAAAGACATACACACACACAACATAAAAATGAAAAAATACACACTCAAAAAAAACCAAAATACATTTTGCATATTTTGGTTTCATTCTCTTTCCACTTCTCTGGTTTGGGACTCATCAGTAACTCGAGCCTGAATGATCACAATTGCTCTCTTTGTTTCTTAGCTTCACTTTACTTTCCTGTAATTCATTATCTGCCTAGCAGCCAAAGAACTCTTTTTAAAATGCAAATCTGATCATATCCCTCCCTAGCATAACTCCCTTCATTTGGCTTCTCATCGCCTTCAGCATCAAACTCACAATCCGTCATACGTCCGAGTGCTGCCCCTGCCTATCCTGCCAGCCTAGTCCGCCAAGATGACTTCTCTGCCAGCCTCCTACTCCCCTATCACTCTTTCTGTTCCTTGAATCCTCTGGAACTCTTTCTCAATCCAGGCACCTTGCAGGTTGTATTTTGTTTGCTTACTTTTGCAATTTTCTTGGCCCAGCCCAATGATGCTCTCGCGTTGAGCATCATTTCTAACTGGGGCTTCAGAGGGAATTAGGGAATCTGCCCTGATTTCCTAAATAACATGGTCAAGCTCTTATGCTATTTGAGTCAATAGGAGCTTTTATAACTTTTTCAGAAATGCTCATCAGAATACTCATTGATGTAACTAGCACTTCAGTGTTTATCATTTTATCAAGGTCCATGGGGAGTTTAACAGACTGCCTAGTAGACATTAGGCCCTCAATGAAAAAAAAATACTTCAAAGTAGGGGAGTCAATAAATTATTATGCGTTGTAAATGATTATATTTTTTGATGAATGGGATAAGAGATGTTCAAAATACATGCAATATAAAATATTCAAATTATCTCTTACTTCCATATCAAAAAGCCTAGATCCTACCCCCAAATTTTAGCATTTTTAGAATTGTCATATATTTTTAGAATTTTAACATTTTTTAAATGTAGGGATTACAAGAGATTTTTCTTATTTATACTTTTTTTGTATTTTATACATTCCCTCAGAAATTTGATTAGTTTTATCATTAAGAAGTAAAGTTATATTTATAGACAAAAATCAATTATTGATGCTGTATTCAAATATATAGGTATCCTGGGTCTGTTTTATTATTGCCTTCAGCTTCCTTAAGCCTTACAAATCTTGGTTTCTTAAAATAAGATGCATCTTACTCTAATACAGAACATATTTGTGTTCAGTAATCACTTGCATGGACAGGATACGCTAGTTCAAAAGATGCAATGCTCATGAATCATAACGAACCCAGGTTTGTAATACTGATCCAACTAGTGGGAGAATTAGTCAGGGCCATTGAACAAAGACAATTTGTTCAAATATATTCGGTAAACTGCTCATTGGGACATGAACAAAAATGCCTTATCTTTGGGTAGTGTCTGGCTTATTCATTGATGCAGGTTCTTTCAGGAAAAGATACAGGTAACAATCTGTGAAAGTCTTCAGCTGTTTCACTTTTTACAGTACAGTGCTTAAACATTTTCAAAGAAAACCCTAATTTGCAAAGTTACATTGACATTGTAATTTCTGCATATTTAATAAGCCTTAGCTACTTTAACTGAAAAGTGGAATTTTTCATGGAATGCTACCCCTTTCATTGCTGCATACATCTTAGATTTAATTTGGCATGGGACGCATCAACCTTGGCTCTTGGAGACAAGGTTAGAATCTGTAGTGCATGACAACGAGCTCTTCTAAACATTTTTTTTTTTCATTTACTCTGTGCCACCTTTAAAGAGAACACAAAGAATGAGAATGATCCTTTTTCTTAGCTTGACAGAAAATTAAGAATAGATGCAAATATTTTTCTTTTTAGAATAGAGGGGACTATATTCAGCACACCCCGTTCCCTTTAGAATACTAACAAGGTAAGACTTGCTATTTTGTATCACAAAACAGAAATTGTAAAGTCTTATGTATTTTGAATAAAGCTGTTATTGTTTAATGTATAGTTTTCTGATTTTTGTTTTTGGTAGATATTCAGATTGCCCTATTGTGAATTGATATTCTTTGGCTTGATATTAAAAAATGTTAATGTTATTTTGAAAAAAAACTTCAGATGTTTTGCAAAACAATGTTTTCAGTTACATTTAAGAAATGAAGAAAAGCTCAATTCTCTGATATTCTTATTTGTTCTTCTTTTCTCCTTGGGAATGTAGATAAATTGCACTTTAGTGACTTATATCTTTCCATTTTAAGGAAACCTAATAAAATCCTCTTCTTTGCTTTGAAAAAATTGCATTGATTCATCTGTAATGTATTACTTGAGTGAACTAGAAAAGTGTAATAAAATTATGTATTAAGTACATGGACCAGTTACCCACAATGAATGTAATTATTGTGTGTTGCAATCATAATTGGAATCAGAAAAGAGAATAGGAAGAGAGGATCTAGAGATGGAAGGCAGGAGGAGAATAGGCAGGGGAAGGGGAATAAAAATTAAGCTAAAGTAAGTCCATGTACATACTCTTCCAGACAAATGCAAGCATCATATACTATAAACATGTACCAAAAAAAGATACATGTTTAATGAAATACATAGTGAAGACTATTCCTTGTATATAGCATTATTTGTTTTAAAGGGAGAATTTGACTTATTTAACTGAAAATTCCAGGCATGGGTCAGGTTTATGGCAGAACTCTACTTGAAGGCTTAATCCAATTCTTCAAGATTTAGTGTCTTATTTCAGGCAGGCCAACCAAACACACCTTCCTGCATCTCCTGTCCCTTTGCTTTTTAAGACAAAAGTTGTCTTTTCTAAAATTGTAGTTAAGTGTCTGTGAGCTTCTTTAATCTTGTAGCTTGTATTGTGTGCTCACAAGGTATTGCTATGAATCCTAAATTAAATAATTCTAGTCTTTGGGTATGATATTCTTAACAGGGAGGGCCTACTACACATGCAAGTCCAGAACCAGGAGTGAGAACCACCTGGATAGACTGCAAATAGGGAGAGGAAAGATATTCTCAGTTGTTCTTAGGTGAGTAAGAGTGATTTTGTGTAGCCTGGAGAAACTAATGAGTATATAAGCAAACATTTGTTTTCAGGAAATGAAGGTTTTAGAAGACATCAAACTTTTGACACCATGGACATCTAAGAGATTGCTTTGTTAATGCTCTGAAAATCCATTCCAGTTATTATGAAGGAAAAGAATTCCAGATGAATTCTACTGGTGGGGCTATTGCGGAACCATGGAGTATTTTTTGACCAGATAGGGGTGCTGTGGAATTTAAGTTTGCTCGTGTCTAGCTTGTCCTTGTTAATTGAACACATTAATTAGAGTATTGCTACTGAGTGAAAATAACTTAGGCGTTCAAAAAATGGGCAATAGTGACAGAGCAGACCATTTTGCTTTTCCAAAGATATGTGAGGTTGGAATTATTGCTAAAATAGAGCAGCTTGAGGTACCAGAAAACAATGCTATACTGGAATCACATGAGATTTGGATTATCAGCAATAGGTTGTTCTGGTTCTGGAAGTGGCTCAAAAAGTTAGAAAGCCTTCAGACCCACCGAGGTCTGTTTTTTTTAAATCTTTTTTTTTTTTTTTTTTAATTTATTGATTTGGTACGGGGTCTCACTACAAGCTCAGCTCGGACTCCTAGTGATCTTATTGTCTCAGGACTGGGATTATAGGTGTGCATCATAATGCACTGCTTCAGTGGCTGGCACAGTAGTGCACCCAGGGTTCCAGGGTCATCACAGCATGCAGTAGCAGGGATAGAACCCTGGTCCATGCACTTGCCAGACAGGTCCTTAAGACCACTGCACTGTCTCCCCAGTGCCACCACTGAGGTCTTTTATGAATGAAATACATGTATAATATTATGTTGACATAGTGCACATTTTAGTTGTCTTCTTGAGAGGTGCTGGAAGGAGATGTTTACAAGATTATCATATGATATGCTAACAAAAATGCATTTTTATAAATTATGCTGGCAGCTTTTATGTTGTTCTGCCTGTTTTTTCACATGTCTGTTTGGATGCAGCTCAACTTTCTATGTGAGGATGGGGAGGGCAGTTTCTTGGAATGCCATGGAAGCCGTATTTTCTGAACTCGTGGAATCTCTTAGAATCATGTGAAGAGTCTAGGTTGAGCTTTCTCAAAGAAGTCTGACAAAGGCGTTTTCTTGGGTCTTCCTTTATAATATTTTTTTTTCTTTTCCTCTGTTCCTTCATTCAAATTTCTAGAAAATGAGAGGCTGTAGCTCCAAATTGAGTCCTTTGATTTGTTTGTATGTTCATTTAAAGTCAAACATGAAGGCCAGTTGGGGAGAAATATCTGATTGCAGATGCCACACTGTCAGCATTGTAATGACTGTTTATCAGAGTTTGGTTGTTACTTTTGCCCATTTTTTAAAACAGTGAGAAAAACCAGTGCATTATTTTTCTTAGAAAATTAATGTTTTCTCCCCTTGCTTATAGCATGGATAAACTTCAGTTTATCTGTTATGCATTTGGGTTAAGATGCATACTAAAAAACTTAGAAAAATGTATACTTCAATAAAATTTAAAATTTTAACCCTACCAGGAAACTATGTTTTTTAAGTAAGAAAATGAACAATTTCCTCTAGCAACTTGGAATGAGGAAAATTGTTCAGGGCTTAGAATCAGGTTTTTTTTTTTTTTTTTTTTTTTCCGGAACCGGGGATTGAACTCAGGCCTTTGCGCCTGCCAGGGAAGTGCTTATTCCACTGAGCCATCTCCCCAGCCCCAGGGCTTAGAATCAGGAAAAGAAAACAATGTTAACTATGGATATCATAGGCCCTTGCTTCCATCTGGTGGTAATGTTGTTATAAATAAGAAATTGTTGAGCTGGGTAATTTAATTGAAAAGCAGATGAAGCCATCTTTCCTACTGACCAGGGTCTGTTTCAAGAGCTCATTACCATAGGCACAAAACATATTGAAGGAAGTAAATAGGTCAACCGACCTCAAAAGCAATTAAGTTCTCATGTGTAGGGCAATAACGTCAGTCCCTGCCTTCTGAACTTTTAAAATTACCCCAGTGAACCAACAGCAATGTCTAATGAGACATGGGCAAGGGACATCCCAATTCTGTAGGACAGAAAATCAGGCCGCTATGGCAAAATCGTTGCTCTACTACACATAAGTTTACTCCATTTGATCTTAATGAAGCATGGCCACTTTCTGTGTTCCTGCATTTAATTCCATTTTCTGTATGTGATCCTTTCACCTTCCCAGGGATAAGGAGATGCGTGCAGTCCAAAAAAATGAATCAATAAAAGAGAGAAACATCTTCCTGGGACAAGATTAAACCAAAAGCAAAAAGAAAAGAAGCAGGGGACACACACAGATGAATGTCCAATGAATTAGAGATCAGGAATCTAGATAATTTAGTTCTGCTATATTTAGTCATGTGACTTTGAATTAATTATTTGGCATCTTTTGTGATCCATTACATTATCTATAGCATGGTAACCATATATGTTAAGTGATTGGATGATTTCAAAAGCCGATTTTTAAAACCCTTGCATTAAATTGTCATTTAACATTGGGTCTTTTTAAAAACATAATAATGAACAGACAATGTGGAATCTTGCAATGGGCTAATATGTTGAATTTACTTAGAAGCATGTGGAGCAGAGGTTGGGAGTTTGGAAACAATGCGCTTGCATTTGATTCATTGTTGTTCATCCTGTTTTCCCACACTTCTAGTTTCCTTTCTTAGTGTAAGTCCCTGTTTCAGCAACTGCAAAGTTAGGAACTCCATGGAGTCTGTCAGTTTAAAAATACATGTGTTTGTTTTGTTTTAGCTTTCCTCTTCCTTATACCTTGGGAGAGCCCTCATTTATTAGCAATAGCTAGTAGGCTTGGGGAAGTACACATTTGCTGTATTTTCACTTAATCTTTGTAAAATGTTGTAAAGTGAGTGTCATTATCATGTAGCTCATCTACGGCTACACAGTCTCTGAAAGGCAGTCAGGATTCATATCCCAGACTTATTTTTCCTGAGTCTATCTTCTCTCCCTCAGGAGGCAGGAAAACAGAGTCGTTGTCAGCAACAACAGCCAAAGCTATTGTTGCTGTGCTCTGTGTGGCAGGCAGGGCTCCAAGTACTCAGATCTGCTTAGATCTGTAACCCTTGTAACAAATCAATGATGCAAGTCTTGTTGGTACCACCATGTGATTGATGGATGAAGAAATAGCCGCCGGGGAGTGAGATCATTTTCCCGAAGTTACACAACTGGTGATGCTAGGCTGGAATTTGAATGTATGAATGTGCCTCCATCCTCCTTGCTTCCTCTATCAAGTGTCCACTCCTTCTGGAGAACTTTGAAGGTATGTTGATTTATATAGTAGCTGTGCTCTTGGAGCATTTTCAGAGTCAGTTATTTATTCTGACCTCTTCTACAAAACATTTGCTCTATTAATACAAGAACTAAAGTTTGTGAAGTGGGGTGAAACATATTCTGGGGTAGCTAACGAAAATTGTTACACAAGTGTTGTAAGAACTGCTGGTTTTGATAATGTCATGATAAGAATAAAGACAGGCCATCTTGATTTGCCTGAATAGCGCTAGGAAATTTAAATCTCTGTGTGTGTGTGTGTGTGTGTGTGTGTGTGTGTATGTAAAACAGACAGGAACTCAGTAGAGTGAGATATATTGGTAAACAGTAGCCAAAGTCTTGGCTGAGAGCCATGCTGGTGTTGGCGCCTCAGATGCTGTTGCTGGTATGAGTATCAGTGGGGTCTGGAGCACTAACACAGTTCAGTGCCCCTTAACCCTAAGCTAGAGTGTGGTGCCAGTCTGAGTTGGAGAAAAGCCTTTACTAACTGAAAATGTCCTTTGCACTCGATTATTTCCTACCCTTGAGAGCTAGAGCTATCTTCAGTGTTGCAGAGAAAGGTCTGATTCTCATACTCTGTTATTCTCTATTGGAGAAACTGGGCGTACTCTGACATATACTTGTCAAGTGTGGTAAGGAAAATCCACAGAAGAGATTTGAGCTATGTGAAAGAATTTACATTTTTATAGATCTCTAGATTTTGCAGATGCTTGTATTAAGGTAAGAATTAGTTATTTTTCCGGATGATTGAACAGAGTGGAGATACTTGTTTTATAATTGAACTTCCATTTTATACCATTCTGAGAAGTCTCATATCTGGTAGTCCAAGTGGAGGAGTTTTGGTGTTTGTTTGTTTGTTCTTGGCACTGGGGATTTAACCCAGAGCTTTTGCACCAAGCTTCATCCACTGTCTTTTCCTAAAGACAGGATCTTGCTGAGTTGCTAGTTGCTCAGCCTTGGCTGGAGCTTGTGATCTTCTGCCCTTAGCCTCCCAGAAGGCTGGGGTTATGAGAATGTGCCAGAGCTCATCTTGAAGTTTCCCTAAAGTATTTGCTGCTGAGGGAGATAGGAGAAATAAGAACATAACACCTTCTTGAATGGAAGCCATCATTTGGGCAGAAGAGAGGGTCGCATTAAATATGGTAAGCCCAGTGGATAGAAGTTGCTATGTCATAGGCTACTATGGGAAGCCATGGTCTGATGGGTATATTTGAAACTGGGAAAAATACAGTATAGACATACTTTGACTGAAAGAAAAAACAGAGCCATTTCAAAATTGGAATTGAACAAATGTTGATGCCACTGAGTCATCCGTATATGAAGCTTGTGGAGGCACCAGATGTACAGACTGGACACACAGACAGAGAACGTCAGAGGAGAGGTCCAGGATGTGAGCGCGTGCTCGTAGCATGCCATTGGCCATGGATCCTGAAGCACGTCCCTGACTACCAGGAGCTCTCAAATATGTGTTGTGACAGAGCTCATAGTGGTCTCAGATTTAGCAGGCAACAGAGAAGCTGCCCATGCTCCCTGAGTTTTGATTTACTCTAACACCTAAAACATTTAAAAACACCTAAAAAGATTGTTTTATTGTTAAGTGTTTGTAGTATTGAATGATGACATTCATTGTGGGAAGCTGGTAAAGGAACATGATATTTCTGTATATCTTTTTTTTTTTTTTTGGCAGAACCGGGGATTGAACTCAGGCCCTTGCACTTGCCAGGGAAGCGCTTATTCCACTGAGCCATCTCCCCAGCCTTTTTTATTTAGTTTTTTTTTTTTTTTTCTGGAACCAGGGATTGAAGTCAGGCCCTCGTGCTTGCCAGGGAAGCATTTATTCCACTGAGCCATCTCTCTGGCCCCTGATATTTCTTAATTATATTTTTAATCCCTTCCTTTTTCTCCCCTTCCTGCATCTTTTGGATCCCCAAATGCTTTGGGGAAACTTTGAATCTTTTCAATATATGAACTCATAAGAAGTTTTATCCATGCTTGAAGTATGTGGTGGTTGCATTCCTCACAGAGACATGTGGACATAGTACTTTATGACCCCCTGCTTTTAAAGTCTCATTTGCCTCCCCTCTTCCCATATTTTATACTTTTCCTATATGTTGGGATTCTCATGTAAGAGAAACTATGAGATACTTAAGCTTGCATGGCCCTGAGGCATTTCCATATGATGCTATATATTCTCAAGACTTGAGGTCTCCAAAGGTTTGAGGTTTTAGATTTCAGAATTTTAAGCAGGCCAAAGGAGATAGCTTCTGGCAAGGAAGGAAGTTGTTGGCATGACTGAGGTTGGCTAGACTATGCAGAAAACAGCCCCAACTAAGTAATTTTTGTTGGGTAAACTATTTGGCTCAGTGAAAGACTGTGTTCCATGCTTAAGGACAGCTGTTCTGCTGAACTGGGGCACGAAGCACTTGTGGAAATTGCTTAAGTAGCATAATTGGAATTTGCACTCAGGTCATCTACATCCAGACTTAGTTTTCTTAAATAATATAGTTTGGTGCTTCTCATGGGTGATTTGGGGCTCTGGCAAACTCCGATACCCAGGAGAAAAAGTGAGTGCAAATCTTATATACCCAGAAACTGCACTTGTATTTTGTTTTGTGTTTATAGAAGTTCCAGGCAACATTTTTGGAAGGCCTGTCTCATCAGGTGCTACACTTTATTTTTTTATGACTCATTCAAACACGGAGCATTTTCTATTTCCAGGTGGGACTCATACTAGTAGGTGCTTTCAAGCAGTATGCATGCGTGCATGCATGTATACAGGTAGGTATGTATGTGTCTGTTTGTTTACCATTAGCACTGGATAGCATGAGACTATTAATAAAAAATGGAAAAACAGTAGCTACTGTATCTCATCTCAGAATCGCTAGTGGTGTATACTACTCTTTCTTCCCTGAGGGGCCCATGGCATGAAGTTTAATGCTTCCCCATTATGTTTGAATTCTTCTGTGTGTCCCTTGTGTCTGCTCTTCCTGTGACTGTGGACTGAGAGCCCCCTCCTGGGGAGGTGCTTCCAACGTGCACAGAGCCCCATATTATGGCAGTGACTGTACCAGAGACTTGCTGTCTTACATCTGCTTCCTCTGCTCTATCCACAGATATCACTTTAATATTAAGCCTGATGTTCTCCAAACCTTGGAGGAGTGAGATAGATTGTTTTTTGCATTTTGAAGGCACTCATAATCCTCTCAGAAACTGTGGCCTAATCCCTGTACCAGATGCGCAGTCGTGATGTGGGAACTAAGTACGATTGCTAGTTAATGTCTCAGTCCTGCTTCTTTACCACCCTCTCAGCCTTGGTGGAAGACACCACCAATCTGTCAACTGTGTATCTTGGTTGTCACTTGTCCCCTTATTTTGGTTGCCACTTGTCACTTTATGTTCATGAAATCTTTATACTCCTCTTTCAGTGTGACTCCTTTCTCCTGTTTCCACCATGTCACTTAGCTGTGGATATTCCTTTCCCAATTTCGAATCAACATGGCAGAATCCTCACTTCTTTCCCTTTCCTCCTGTATGAATCCTGTTGCTCTCATTCTAGTTTTAATTTTCCTTCAACGCTCATGATGCCAGTTCACTACAGAAGATCCTCAGTGTTCTCCATATATTCATAATGAAGTAAATTGTTATGACATTAAACAGCTTTTATGGCATTGCCCACAATAACCTTCACATATCTGTTCCTCCTTACGTGTCCTGTCCTACATCTGCTGTGCCCCAAATTGTTACTGTGGCAATTAAAAATTCCCTGGAGCCAGGGAGATAGCTCAGTACAATAAGCGCTTTCCTGAGTTCCCTGGTACCTCAAAAAAAAAAAAGTCCCAATGTCTGTCCCAGTAGTTATGGTGAGAACTAGAATTGACACATAGCCATATTTGGGACTATATAAAAGCTGAATTGCCAGGACACCCAAAATCTCTTTCATTTGTTGTCTGGATCTGAGTAAATAGTACTGGACTTGTGCCAGAAACTTTGATTTAGGCTCTGTTTTAATTAGTAGACAGGTTTCATTCTTAGAAAAAAAGAGACCAAAGTATGGCTTCTAATGTGACAGTCTGGAAATTGGCTGTAGGTAGGTAGAAAAATGGGGTTTAGTTCTCAGGTCATCTCCAGATTGGTTCTTTTCATTTTAATTCTCTTCTAGAAAAGAATTTATATAAAATCTACAAATTTATATTTCTAACCATTTCCAGGAGACATTTATGTTTGTAACCTAGAAACTGCACTTTGAAAGCTATTGCCCTGAGTTGGGGTCCGTGTCTTTCTGACAGAGTGTGTTTGCCTTCCTGTTCGATCCTGGGGAAGGAGGGAAAGATGCATAGCAAGAGGCAGAGCTTGCCCTACCGTTCAAAGTGGGAAAGCTATGTGCGTGCCTTCTCATGCCCCACCCAAGAGCTCTGTAGCACAATATCTGAACTTCAGCCTGGGAAATGAATACATGAGGCCTTTATCATGAAACATGGGGACACGGAGAATGTTCTTTGTCCAACTTTGCCTACAGGCAAGGGTTTCCCCTCAGATTGAGAGGCAGGAAACTTCATGCAGGTTCTGAGGGACTTTCTAAGGACTCAAGAAATGCTCAGAGTCTAGGCAGGTTCTTGGAAAGCCCTCAGACCCAGTTCAATAGTAGCTGCTGGGGTAGGAGTGAAACCCTTTCTGTTCTAGGGTGTAGATGAACTTTTAATCCCATTGGTCTAACTGGAAACATGACCTTCAAAACCATGAAATTGTTTTAACCTACCAAATTGTTTATCATAGAGAAGAACAGCATTGTAACTAATAAAGGATTTCAGGATATATAAAAAAAGTGGTCCTTAATGGAGGTTTTGCTGACCTACAAGCAAAAGCATATATATATATATGCTTAAATATATATATATATATATATATATATATATATATATATATGCTGAAGCTCTTATTTAATTCTCTCACTTGCTGAGGTTTCATGACACTGAATTCTATTTGTATCAAAATTCATACAGTACTATTCCATTTAAAAGAAGTTGTCTGAACAAGATTAATTTAATTGCTGGGCATGGTGGCACATGGCTGTAATCCTAGTGCTTGGGAGGCAGGAGGATGACTGTGAGTTTGAGGTCCGGATGGGATACATAGTGAGTTCAAGGCCTGCCTGAACTATATAGTAAATCCCTGTCTCAAATAAAAAAAGAGATTAATTTGATATATTTCTCTCCTTCTAACAAATATCTTCACAAATTGTAAAAGCTGAGTCTAATATTGCCCCAATTGAAAACTTTCTAGAGCTAAAACATATTTTGATGGTAGACAGATCTGTCTATACAGAACAATGTTAGAGCTTCGACTCAGACATCACAATGTCTAGGTTCAAATCTTGGCTCTTACTGTGTATACTTGAATGTTTTTATTTTAATTTTAGTTTTCTTTCAGTAGAATGGGATGCAAGTGTTTTATGTTTATTTTTTTCTTTTTTGGTACCAGGAATCGAACTCAGGGCCTTGCATTTATCAGATAGGTGCTTGTGCCACTGAGATATATCCCCAGCTTGGGATAGAAATGTTACACCCCTCATAGAGCCATTGTCCTAAAGAACAATTATCCCAATGTTTGTGAAAATTAAAAGGGGTACCTAACTCAAGACCACTGCAGAGGGCTGGCCAAATAGTTAAGCAAATTAAAGTTCCTGCAAGGGCCAGGGAGATAGCTCAGTAGAATAAGCACTTGCTCAGCAAGTGCAAGGGCCTGAGTTCAATCCCCAGTTCCACCAATAAATAAATAAATAAATAAATAAATAAATAAATAAATTTTAAAAAAGGGCAGGGGAGATGGCTCAGTAGAATAAATGCTTCCCTGGCAAGTGCAAGTGCAAGTGCCTGAGTTCAACCCCAGGTTCTGCCAAAAATAAAAAAAGTTCCTGCAAGCAGGTTCAGGGGCTGGGGTTTGATTCCCAGGCCTGCTGTGCCAGCCCTGCCCCCTGGGTGCACTGAAATGGCAATTGAGACTGGGCATGGTGGCATGTGCCTGTAATTCCAGCTCTTAGGAGGCCATAAATAGACGGATCACTATGAATAGATTCTAGTAGTGAGACCCTGGACACCCTGTATTCTTCCCTAAAATACAAAAAAAAAAAAAAAAAAAAAAAAAAAAAAAAAAAAAAAAAAAAAAAAAAAAAAAAAAAAAAAAAAAAAAAGAAAGAAAGACCACTGCTAAGAGGTCCTGCCTCTTAAGTAGAGGAGACTGACTGAGCTAACTCTGAACACAGCAAAGACAGCAGAGAGAAGCAGATCTTGAAGAAAAAAAGTCCTAGAAAGCTGTATGCTGGGTATGGGAGATTCTTGTATAAATATTCCAATAGAGTTCTTACTAAAGGAAGCCTAAGAATTTGAATATCAAGGTTGGAGGTTGATGCATTTGATAATATTTCAAAGGTGATCAGATATAGAGAGTCAAGAGATTCCTACTAAAGTAATGTAGCAGGATTCTTGCTGTAACTCTGTTAGTCTATAACAGAATGGAAGGGAAACAGAAATGAAGGAAAAATCTTTGTCAATTGTGATGCTTAAATTATGTAATTTGTATAACATTAAGTCTGTTCCTAGCATATGGTAGAGGTGAATTTAATGCTAATTGATGTTATAATTCTTATAATTAACTGTGATTGCTTTTCTATGGCATTTCATGAGTATATATAAATTAGAGCATTCTTTCATATTAAAATCTAGAGTAAATACAGTACAGATGTCCTATTGAATTTGCCAGCACAAATATTCCCTTTAAGGTTTTTGCCCATCCTGGTTCCATTAGTAGGGTAGTAGAACACAGGCGTGGAGGGCATTCAGAGTTTGGAAGGCTATGTGTGGAGATCCCATCATATGTAAGACATTTTCTGGCAATGAAATATCAAGTCTTGAAGGAGCATACTGATGACAAGGAGGAATCATGTCTAAATCTGGTTTCATTCTGAGAAGTCTGTGGTGGAATCACAGGAACTGATTCATGGAATTAAACTGAGTGCAGAGACTGCCAGGCCAGGGTAAGTGACATCGTCAATTTGAGACAATTATCTAAATTTAATTGCTGGTGAAGCTAGGAAATGTGCTATTTATAAATACAGAGATAATAAATGCAGGACATGTTAGGTCTACAAAGGACAGACATGGCTCGTTCATCTGGGAATTGAAAACAGAGGTACATAACAGTGTAGGGTACCTGAAATCCAAATGTCATTTTGGGTTGGTTGTGTCCCTTTTGATCCTACATTTCTCGTGCTTCTGCCTCTTTGCACAAGTACCTGAGAAACATGCCTTTCCCCAAAACGAGACTTTCTGTTGCAATATTCTATTAGTACAAGAAAGAAAAATTAATATGAAGCAGAGAACACTACTAATTTCTTCAACGACAACCGTCCACTGCCTCCCTGTCAGATGAGTTGATGGTTCTCTGCTGCCACAAAGCCTTCAGATGGCACAGGACTCTTTGCAACTACTGCCTTCAGCTCTTATACCCTTTTTCTCTGCTATTATTTGTTTTCTGCTGTGGGACTCCTGTTCCCTCCTGGTCTGCAACACCTGAAGACTTTATTCTGTATTTGTAGGTTTATTCTAAAATATCTTGCTGGTACAACACACACATATGGAAAGCAGCACACAAGTGTGCAGCACGCTGAATTTTCAGAGTTAGCTTGCCTGTGAAAGTAGCACTCCACCCATGAGACAGGCTATTACCTGCACCCCAGAAGCTTCACATGTGTTCTTTTCTCATCCCCAATTATCCCCCACTTGCTTCTACTGAAGGCATACACATTCTCACCTCTAATATCACAGTTTAGTTTTGCTGAAGTCTTTGGTACTTTTATATACATGTAACCATGTGGTGTGTAGCCATCTGGGCCGTGCTCCTCTTGCTTAACATGTTTGTGATGTTTATCTGTATTGTCAAGGTGCTGGGAAGTCATCTTCCTTGCTTGTGTACTCCGTTGTATGACTATGCCAGTTATTCAGCTGTAAAAAGAATTTTGGTATTTCTGTTTAATCCCTTCTTTGAGTAGTGTTGCTATTTAGAAGATAGGAAAGAATTTAAAGCTTTTACCATTCAAGTTGGGAAGTTTTTTTAGCAAGTGGCAGAATTAACAAGATAAGTTGTCTTATCAGTAACCCTAGTGAACACAGCACTGTCTCCTGCTCCACCTTTAAAATAAGAGTAATCTCCTTTTGTAGTCAATAAGCAAGTAAAATTATTATTTTTAGTTTACCATGGGCAAAATGTCCTTTGGGTTTTCTGCACTCAATGTTGCTGAGGGGTATTTAGCAGTGCCCACCAAGTGATGATTCTTTTTTAAATTTTTATTTATTTTTTATTTTTTGGTGGTACTAGGGATCGAATTCAGATCTTGTGTATATAGGCAAGCACTTATTCTACTGAGCTATCTCCCTGGCCCCCAAGCGATGATTCTTGACAGGACATTGCTTATTTGTTGCAAGATCTTACCAGCGAAAGAGTGGCTCCAGAAGAGCGGAAGGGCTTTAACTGGTCAGGCAAATAGGTCCCCAAATTTCATCTTCATTATCATTGGACAAAAAGTGAGAGAATTTAAAAAAATTCAAAAATCTGTCTTTTAAAAAATATGTAAACCTTAAGTCATCTGCATCCCATATTCTTTCTATAGGTTCTGTCACGAGTACCGTGATAAATTACACAGGAAAGTTGTGGTACTCTGCTTCTTATGAAGAGAATCTGCATCATTTAGTCATGTCACCAGTCATGCATGCCTGCTTACAAACACTGGTTGCCAATGATTAATGGACAACATGCCTGAGCAGTGCTTTTATACTTGAGCTAATGAAGTAGTTTGTTTTATGCTCCATTGCAATAAATAAATGGCTGTAATACATAATACATTAATTCCTGATTTCTTGGGAGTGCATTTTCTTATATATAATGAACACAAAAGTCTTGGAAAATCAAACTTAGTCAGGCTTTGCATTAGTATGATTTTACATGTTGGATAGATTATAAAACATTGCTAGAATCAAATACACTAAAGGAAATAGAATTGTTCACATTATGTAATAACTCAAGGACAGCATGGACAGCTTCTTTCTTAATTTCAGCTACCATCTAGAGTGAAACTCTCTTCATGTGACTCTCCCCAGGCACACTATAGAACTTCAATCTCTTTCCTCTGTGGCTCCACAATCTCCTTGCTCAGAAAATTTGGAACTCACCTGAGTCTCATAATATTGCAGTACAGGTTCTCCTATGTCCTGAGTCTTCGCTGACCTTGAAAGGCTAGGTCCAAAATGTTGGCTGGCCTTGTGGCTCTTCTATT
>PVKA01004015.1:72734-103492 GCA_004027165.1 Ctenomys sociabilis | reverse complement strand
TCTGTGGCTTAGAGGCCCTGGGCTGGCAGGGCATCATAGTGGCATGAGGCTCTAAAACTTACCACAAATGAAAACAGCCCTGGTCAGACCATGTGTCAGAGGCTTTGAGGTGCCTGAAGAAAGTACAGCCCTTTTCCTCCTTCAATTATTCAGTCACATAATAATTCTCTTCCATTAATTCACCCACATCAATGTCTCAACAAAGTAGGTACTTAACACATGCTTGGTTAATAAGTAAAGTTATTTAGTAATCTATATAGAGTTGACTTTCAGATATTATTTAAGCAGAAAAATCCTGAATTCAAAATGAGTTCAATCTAACCTGGGCTGCCCAGACTCTACGGCAGTGGAGGAGAGCCTATGGCATGTGTGCCGCAGCTGGCTGTTTATTACCACTGAAAGTTCCAAAAGCTTTGCCATCAATACTCTAGGACATCAACTCCAAAGTGGGCTTCTGGGAAGGGGTCAGGTAATGCTCTAGTTTTGGGTCTTAGAGCCACAAGCGTACCTACCGTCAGAGTAGAACTTGTACCTCTCTGGACCATTCCAAGGGGAGGTCCCTTGTAGGATGCACATTATGATCTTGACCACCACCAAAAGCCCACAGCACAATGCACATCCTCATCTATTCTCTCTACTAAGATGCTACAAGCAATCCTAGAGAATGGCAGAGAAATACAGCAGAGGGAGGAGGAAAATTACTTTTCCTGCAATCATTGTTTTTCAGTTAGAATCTTCACAGATCTCTACTCCTGGGTCAAATTAGAGCTGATCAAGTAGAGAGTGGGCCTATGGACTACACTTACCTTCAAAGAGAAAGGAACACTCACAATGCCCATTTGCTTTTAAAGGTTCCCATATAGTAACAGTATTAAGCTCTCATTTTCAGCATTAGCTGAAAGAGTGTTCAAAGCCTTAAAAAGAGAGAGGGGGAAGTAAGGGGGCCTGCCGAGGCATCACAGCTGCCTTGAAAGCTGGAGACCGCTGCAGTCACAGTCCATCAGTTTCATGCCTGTGGTTTCCTTTTATTCTCAGAGTCAATTTAAATTACTAATAATCAGGAAACCTACATGACAAGACATCCATTAAAGACAACTACTAATAAAATCAAAACTAAATATCAAATCGGATCATAGTACCACTGGCTCCGGGGTTATCATTTAAGCTTGCATAAAGTGCAAACTAATACAGTGGAGGCATTGCTCCAAAGAACAAAATTAATTGCCTTTGTGAGTTCTACCAGCTCACAAAACTCCTTCAGGGAAGTTACCGCTCTGTTAACAAACAGTAGCCACTTAAAATCCCAAATGCTCTAAGTATCGCCTACATGCTTGGTGGGATGGAGGCACGATGAGTAAATTTTTACTTCAACTTCCCAGCAAACAAGGAGGTCACCTTACTATAATCACATGAACCTTAACTGAAAATGTATCAGCTAATTTTTAAAGTGTGATGCAAATGACTTTAATTAAGTGAAAATGACTACTTACTTTTACTATTATCTATTAAAGTTACTGTTCAAGTTACACTAATTGTAAATGTATAGCTAGGCTGTAGCCAATGAAACTCAGTAGTGACGGGCAATATTACATATGAAATTTAAATAAGAGACTACCACACCTGTTGTCAACTGACCAGAGCACTACTCTTAAGATTACATTGATAACTGGATCCTCAATGGTAAACTGAGGGAAAAGGACATCAGGGACCAACCCTTTCTGTAAAATCATGAGAGTGGAGAGTTTCTTGTAATCCACTGTAGTTTCAGTGCTTATTTCTTAGAGAAATGAATAGATTCTGCCTTGATAAGATGTTTATAGTGTAATTCATTTAGTCTGTATAATAATACTGTGAAAGGGAATGATGGTCCTAATTCCATACATAAGAAAATAGAATTCAGAAAAGAAACCACTGTACAAAATTACACATCCTGGCTAGAATGGAGATTAAAGCCTAGGTTTGTCCAACAAAACATAACTTTCTTCCTATTTTTTTTTTGTTAAAACAAAAATAATTATTTCTGTAAAATTGAATTATCCTAGTTATATGGCACTTGGCTGAAACCCAGTTCATTCAAGAAAAGAGAATACACCACCTACAATTCCTAAACCCTATTTAATTCAGGGTTTTCTTTACATTTACGTAATTCTGAATAACCTGAAGGACAAAGCACTGTAAGAGTCTTTGACAATCTCCCGGAAGATGCCTGTGGCCACTCCAGTTCCTTGTGGCTTTTGCCAGAGTACACAGTTTGTTCCCTACTTTCTAGTCCATCACTGAAATACTAAACAGCGTGTTGTTGGAATGGCCCCTATCCCTGCAGCACGCATGGTCCAAATTTCTGCAAAGCAGCTACAAAGGCAATTTTGGAAACACACAAGTCTTAACAACTCTCCCATCTGGTTTTCACACTAGCCCCTTCCTCCATAAGCCCACAGAAGTCACAGGCAGCTCCTGTTTTCTGGGAAACTAGCTGTCTTTTCATCTTGCTGGGTATACGTTATGTTTGTCTGTCAGCAAATTGGGAAATGGTCTCCATCCTGACAGATAAATTTTGTTAAGCCTTAAAAAAGCACATTCACTAATGTGAAGGAAAAAAAGAAGAAATTTTTCTGTTTTGGACTCTAGCTATTTGTTCTTTACATTTTAAGTGTCAAGGGAATGGGATTTCCCAGGTAGATGTACTAATGTAAAATGCATTAGTATTAAGGTTGGGGCTCCCAATCCACCTAGGGCCACAGGGTTAATACAAAATGACAGAATTTAATGACTACTATTATGGTTGCCAAGCAACCCAGAGAAGGTGTGCCATAAAGGCCTAATTAATGAATGAGGTAGCAAGAGTTTCTGTTAAGTTGGTAAGCAGTTCACAGTTCACCATTGGTTGGCTCTGCCCAGATGGTAATACTCTTAAGCTTTCTTAGCTCCACTGAGCAGCAGCAAAATAATGTGATTATAGTTGCAGCACTGGCTAAAGTTCTGACATCCTTTCCATACTCAGTGCAATTTCTCAAGTCAGTTGAAACAACAGCTTCCTGCTGAGATGTGTGTCAAAGGTAGGGTGCTTGCATTCTGTTTCTCAGATGACCCAGGGCCAAAAGGACATTGGATGGTTTTCTCCTAGGCACTCTTCTGATACAGTAGCATTAAGATTAATCAAAATTTGGGACTCACTGGATTGCTATTTGAACTGGAGGCATTGTTGGGGCAGAGAGGAGGGAGTCCTTTGAAAACTAGAGCCCAGGCAAAAGTCATGACTCAACTAGAATGCCCCTAATTTGCCAAACTCTGTACTAGGTACTTCACATTTTTTCTAGTCATCCATCACAGCCCTGTAAAGTCAGAATTGCAGCTCCCATTTTATAAACTAAGGCCCAGAAAGGCTAAGTGCTTTCCTTAGCATCCCATACATTGCTGGACTATACTTGAGTCATGACCCAGATTTTGCCCTGGCCTCTGAACCTGTCCTCTGCTCACTGCACTATGCTGCCACTGCTGTGTCTGACACTCATGAAGATAGTTGCCCACCTGGTGTACTCAGGTGTCTAACACAGAGCTAGTGCTTATATATCTGCTATCTTATTTGATCTTCATCCTTATACCAACTGAGACTCTGCTGGTACTATAATCCTTAGTTTAAAGAGAAGGGTTGGGGAGATAGCTTGGCGGTCTAAGTGCCTGCCTGGCAAGTGCAAGGACCCAGGTCCCATCCCCAGGAAGGCATGCTGAGCTAGCCCTGGCACCCAGGGCATGCTATGCTGGTCACTAAAACTGGGTATGGTGGCACACACCTGTAATCCCAGCACTGAGGAGGCTAAGACGGGAGGATCACTAATGAGTCCGAGTTGTGTAGCAAGACTCTGTTCATATAAATAAATAAATAATTGATTTAAAAATTTAAAGAGAAGGAAAATGGATGCAAAGCCTATTCTTTTACTGTACTTCCATAACAATCATGACTCACAAATAAAGACTTGCCGTAATCCAATTTCCATCTTGAAAACAGACAACATACTTACAATCACCCCATTCCCTCCATATCATCAAATGTGTTAGCTTTTCATTAAAGAATGCCCCTTCTACATCCAAACATAGTTCAGAATCACCTCACATTCAAACAGGGGAAGGCATCCTGAGAGCTGGTATGATATATTGGTAAGAGAGGAAAAAGAGTTTTTGCCATACCAAATATCAAATAAGTCCTAAACAAGAAGGGGGCAAAAGGGTGGGGGCAGGGAGACAAAAGAAGCAGCTATCTCTGATGCCCCAGAGCTCCAAAGTGAAGTATTCTTATTCTTCAATGAAAAAGGGTCTCTGCATGCTGAGGATCCAAAGGGGGTCCCCAATGAACAAAGGTAAAGAGGAAGAAAGATTGCTCTGAGACCAGTTAAAGCATTCTCATTAAGGGGGCTGCAACTTCAAATATAATCAAAGTAGAGGGCCCAGCTCAACCTAGCAAAGGATCAGAAGAATTGCCCCTCTGATCCTTTCATTTACTGAAACACAGTCTTTTTATGAGGCCCAGCAACTACACATGGTCACTTTTCTGATTATTGGGCCTATTTAAAATACCCTCAAACTCTTCAACACTGATCTTGGCAAAGGTAATTTTATCACTGTCAACATTTTCTCTTATGGGTTGGGCTCTAATTATTTACAGCTGACTCTTGCTTATCTATGGCAATGTCTAAAATCCCATCCAGATATGTATGGGCTGTCTCTGTTCTGCTGTTGTAAGCACACACTTGAGGAACACAAACAACTCAGTGCTAGTTTGGGGAAATGCAATTAGACTACATCAGTCACCTTAGCCTAAAAGAAATGGCCTTTACTCATTCATGCATCAAACATCCTTCAAGTATTTAAGAAGCAAAGTGTTCAGCATTTAAGTATAAAACACAAGACATCAGATAATAAATAGTACACGTGCCAAGTGTGTAATCATGTGAGAACTGGCTTCTGCCCTAGACTCCATGCTTGATAACTTGGCCATTCATTTTCACACCAACTTTTCTTCTCCCTCTCCTACCTTAATGTAGGTTCACACAGTTTCTTATGTCACTGGCCCCTATGTACTAGAGCCCAAATGATAATAAATGTGATACTGAGGATTCTCCAGGTCACTCTTCACTGACTTCAGGATCAAGCCCCAGATCTACCACATGGCAGGTACCCTTGCTCTCTGGGTCTTCTAACCTCCAGGCATGCTGAATGACTTACCTTGCTTCAGAAACATTGTCAAAATCTGAACTTGCTCTCCTTCGGTACTAGGACTCCACTTGTGCTGTTCAAACCTGCCCGTGATGCTCTTCCTTATGCGGATCCTCCCTGTTCCCCACCCCTATGGATGACACTCTTCATTGCCTGTTAAATCACTTATTCCCAGTTCATCATGTTATGTGAACTACCTTCAAGCATTTACACATTACCTCATTTGGATCACTGGTTTGACTGTGTAACTTCAATGTTAACTGCATTGTCTGGTTCACAGCAGAATGCAGTAAATGTTCATGGAACTATGTTTACTGAGTAGGTGAATGGGCTACATCAAACATTAACCCTATTCTACTATAATTTTTGCTTATTGCCCAAATTATTAAAGAACAAAATTTTCCTTTCTCCATTATTCTTCTTAAAAGCACTGAACTAGTATAACCCTTAGTATTTTTAGCATTTGGTGCTCACTTCCATTTTTCAAGCGATTTAGGCTTCTCCAATTAATCTGCATTTCTCCTCCTAACCTTCAGACTTACAAACTGAGAGCCACAATATAAGATAAGTACCACTCATTAAAGGAGACTGAGAGAGGAAGGATATTGGAGATCACACCTAGGTAATATCTAATCAATTTCTAAGGCACATATACCATTTTAACTTCATCTTTTACAGTACCGAAAAGTAAACTCCACATTTCAAGCTGCTGGCTCCAGGCCAAACCCAACTTCAACTTGGTCACAAAGAGTTAACCATGCAGAGAAAAGGGGAAAGGAAAAAAGGATAGTAAAGCTTAGGAAGGAGTGGGGGGGGCAGTAGATGGGAGTTAGTGACAGATGAGAAGCCTGGTTGATTCAACATGAAAGCTAGGATGCAGACAGGAGGTGGCAGCATGGACTTAAGGTATCAAAGCCTGGTCAGGCCTCCCTAGCTTTTTCCTCAATGTTGTGCCACAGATGCCCAGGTTCTCTTCCAAAAAGCAACTCACGTCTCTTAGACTAAGGAATCCCAAGAGAAGACCTAAAGAAAATAGCAATGCCCAAAAGAATCCAGTAATAAAAAAAAAAAAGCAGGAATTATTCCCAAGTGACTGGATAGCACATAGAAAATTGTCAAAATCCGAACTTGCATTTTGGTCTTGATTAATATTTTCAACTGCCTTCTAATGACTCAAAGCATGAAATTGGCTTTATTGCCTACTTCATCAATCTGGCTCTCTTAACAAAAGCATGTTCTGGGAAATTCTTAGTAAAGATAAATTTAAAAGCAACTCTTATTCATTTTTTAAATCTCTGTTTCAGGGTGCCAACTTTACAGTAAAACATGTCTACAACTGCAATGCCTTTTAGAGTGCAATGACACCAATTTTGCCACAGGCTTCACTAATTGTTGAAACTTTGGAAGTAGCTAAAAAATTTAGAAGTTGAGCATGAAACTCTAGTAACCCTTGTCATATTTTTACTCATAAATCTTCAATATCAGTAGCACAACTATGGGTTAAATGTTAAAATTCAGTGACATTCAGGGAAGGAATTTAAAAAGCCTTTTAAAATACTTAAAAGCTGAATGGCTCAGGTCTTTGATGTGACTGAATGCTTTGCAAACCAACTTGAGAAAAGTTTCCTTCTCTCCAATATGCAAGCAAAGGCAGCTGCTGGACCACAGGTTCTAGAGTGTGATTTGGAAGCATTTCAGCATCACCCTCCTTTATAATTCAAACCCTGGTTTGTGTCTGTCTTTATAGGTCATTGTTGGCCAGATGGAAAATATTAAGGAAAAGATATTGCAACTAAAGCAGCAGGCTATAGTATAGAGTCACAAGGCCCCAGTTAACAACCAGCAGATCTGCAGGCAGGCTCTGCTTGGCTACAAGCAGAGTTCCAGCGCATCCTCTGCCCAACAGCAGGAGGGCCCCCAGCCAGCTGAGGGCAGCCACTATGCCAAATAGACTGTGCGGGTCTCACTGCTTGGATGCTTACAGAGAAAGAGAATCGATGGGCTCCTTTGTGAACAACTTCTTGTGCTTTTGGGCTGTGACCAACTTCAAAAGTGGCATAACTTAATCCAGGCACAGATTGTACCCTGGATGTCTTGAGGCAGTTTTCTTAGTGAGAAAATAATCTATGTAGTCTCTTATATACTACATTCTAACAGGTAGATAACAAAAGAAAAGTGCATGTTCTACACAAGCAAATATATTTCTTTTTACTATGTAAATTTCAGAAAAATCTGATCGCATATTAGCGAATGTAGACCTTAAATATGAACGTTTGTGCTGTGCACTCATACTTAGATTTCTTTCTTTCTTTATACATCTGGCTTAGTGTTGACTCAGCCTCACATTTGTAGCAGAGTCTAAATTGCTAATAATGGCTAAACTTTATTAAAGTTCTGCAAGCAGGTATTCTTTTCAGGACTCTTTATGTATTGAACTTCTCCCCTCAAAGTTACTTTTACTGAGAAGAGCTCTCATTTAGAATTGATACCAGGTAGCTATTAGGGTTTTTATCATCATCATTTCCTTTTTCACAAAGGGTAGGATAATTCAATGGCAACTTGCCTAAAATTAAATCCAAGTCTGAATACACATCCAGACTCTTCCACTACTGCCTGCAGCATGTGAACATACTTCAGCCATGCTAAGCATGACTGTTTCTGACATGCACTAGACCATGACCTCCTTGAAGACAAGCTAGTACTTTATTCATAGCTGAATCACCAGCCATCAGCACAGATGACAGAATGGACAGTGGAAAAGCTTGTGGCCTTCAGCATTTGCCCATGTACAAACAACAATGACAGGTAGTGCCACATTTGTGCCCCACTGTCCTATGAGATGAATGCATGATTGGGTAGTTCTTGATAATGGAACAAAAAGAAATTAGTGAACATAGATTTTTTTAACTTAGGATTCAGAAATCTTAAGAAGGGTTAGGTAAAAGTCCTAATGTCTACAAAACTTTTATAAGAACACCCAAAAATATTTTCTGATACTGTTCCAGGAATTCACAGCAGATTTTCAGAGAAGTCTGTCACCCAAGAAAGTTCTCCATGAAGTAATAAAATTGGAATGGACTCTCGGAGGGCAAAGTGAAAGGCCAGAGACTTTATAGATAGGATCTGTGTTCAAGTCATGCCTTTCAAGCAGCCATGTAACCTTGGTCAGGTCTCTCTGAAGTCCAGTGCTGTCCATCTATAATTTACTCAGCTATGACAAGAGCTAAATGGGATGGTGAATGCTAAAAGTATTAGGCATGTTACCATCTCTCCATTTGGCTGTATTCCAAGTGTGTAAAGTACACAACAATAAAATAGGAACAGGAGATGGGACAAGAATTACTGAAGGAAATATAATGAGGGTAACAGCTGCTGTATGTTCCTTGAAATTGGTTTAGTTTAGTTCTTTCCGAATAAAAACCCAGAAAGCACCCACTTTTTCCAGAATGTCTACTACAAAGTTTCATTTACCCCAAGGTAAAAATTAATATATCTACTTTAGATCTTCTTAAGTAAAAGAAATTGAATGGTGTTCCCATATGTAAAACAAAAGAAATTCTAAAATGCCTATGACACCAATGCAAAGAAGGAGATATGGATATTGTCTCAAACCTAATCCACCTGTCTAGAGAAGAGCACTTTTCAGATCCTCCCAGATGCATCCTTTGAAGTTACTCGCTTTGAGATCATAATAATTACAAAATGGTAAAAGGACTGTGAGATCACAAACAGATGATGACTGAAGGAAGAACAATCAAGAAACAACCTCGTGAAGATACTAAATGATAGGAAAACACCTTCAGAAGACAAGGATTTTTTTTTTTTTTTTGAGAAGCAGCCTTGTTATATACAGCTCAGGCTGGCCTGAAGCTCTCTCTGGAGCCCAGGCTTGTTTCAAATTGAAAAAATCCTCCTGTCTCAGCCTTCTGAGTACTGGGATTATAGGCATGTACCACCACCTGCAGCCAGCAAAGATTTTAATGAAAGTAGTGAAAACTCTTTCATTTCTAATTTCCATTTCCATTAGAAACAGAAAAAGAAATATTCAATCTAACAAAATAGTTGTAGGAGTTATATGCTAAAAGCTATAAAACACCAAAAATGTTTTATAAAAAAGATGATAGATGTACTGTATTCATGTATTAAAAGACTCAAATATTGTTAAAATTCCATCTTTCCCCAAACTGATTTATATATTCAGCCTGACAGCAACCCAAATCACAGTATGATTCTCTGTAGATTTCAAAGGTCAAGGAATTTAAAGAGCAAAGAATTTTTATAAAGGCAGAGGAACTAGAATAGCTAACACAATTCTGAAAAAATAAAAACAACTGGAAGACTCAGGCTATCTGATTTCAAATGTACTACAAAACTACCATAATCAAGACAGCATGACATTGATAAACACACAGAACAATGGGATAGGGCAAAGTTCACAGACTCACACAAATAAGAGTTAATTAATTTCTATAAAAATGCAAAGATGAATCAATGGAAGATAGTCTTTTAAACAAGTTGTGTTGGAACAAGTAAATGTCTACATGCATAACAAGACAAAGAGGGAAAAGAAAAGAGAAAGTGATCTCAAATGATACTTTGAGAATATTATGTCAAACTAAATAATAAAGCTATAGGTAAAACATGAAATTTTAAAATTTCTAGAAGAAAACATACAAAAAATTTGTTGTGACTTTTGGTTAGACAAAGAATCCCTAGATATGACACCGAAACAGTCCATAAAAGGTAAGATTTATATGTTAAGACTTCATACAAATTAAGACCATTTGCTCTGTGGAAAACAAGAGAATTAAAACACTATGCACACAAGGAGAAAAATATTTGCAAATCACATATCTGACAAAAGACTTTTATCAAGAATATTTTACCCCAGTTCCACCAAAAAAATATTAAAAAATTAAGAACTTTTTAAGATTCAACAATAAGAAAATAAATATTCAGGGGATGGGGAAGATGGCTCAGTGGAAGAAGCACTTCCCTGGCAAGCACATGGGCCTGAGTTTAATCCCCGGTTCCGCCAAAAAAAAAAAAAAGGAAATAAATATTCAAAATGACAAAAAGAATTGAACACTTTGCCAAAGAAGATACACAGATGGCAAATAGGTACAAAAAAAATATAGCCCCAAATCACTGGTTATTAGGAAACTGTAAATTATAATCACAGTATATTCTACTACACATGGCTAAAATAAGAAAACAGTGGTAATATCAATTGCTAGCTAAAATTTAAAACAACTGAAATAGTCACACATTATTGGTACATGTACAAAATGATATAGCCACTTTGGAAACCCAGTAGTTTTATATGAAGTTGAATATTTCCTTAGCATAGGACCCTGCAATCCTACTTCTAGACATTTACTCAAGAGAAGCAAAACTTGTGTTCAAGAAAAAAATCTATTGGTAAATGTTTATTTCTTTGTTTTATTTTACAGCTTTATTCATAATCACAAAACCCAGAAACAATCCTAGCATCTCTTCAATGGTGAATGGATAAACAAATTGTGGGTATATTTTTACAATAACTATCAAATAATAAAAATGAATGAATCACTGATACACAGCAGTGCAGCTAACTCCCAAATGCACTTTGCTATATGGAAGCGCGATCCCAAAAGGTAATATCATATCAGTGATTTTTAAGACATGTTAGAAAAGGCAAAACTATTAGGATGGATATGAGTCTCAGTCTCAGGGACTGAGAGCATAAGGGAATTTGAGGAGCGGGGCAGAAATATAACTTTTTATTGTAGCGGTAGATACAGGACTCTTAAACATTCATCAAAGCTCATTAAAGTCAGGAATCAAAAACAGTCTTACTGTGATATAAAAACCAAAAGTAGCTGGGTGTGACAGCGCATGCCTGTAATCCCACCTTTAGGGGGTGGAGAAGAAGATCACAGAAGAAGATCACAGTGAGTTCAAGGTCAGGAGGGGCCACATAATCAGTGGGAGGTCAGCCTGAACCACATAGTAAAACACTGTTTTGAAAAATATAAAGACAAAACAAAATACAAACCCTAAAACTTTTGAAAATAAGTATATTTAAAGTTTTCTGATGCCTTTATTTCACTGAACAGGAAATAAAGGCACATATGAGTAAATACTCAAACAGTAAAATGCATGGAAAGCAAATAAACTTCTAATAAACAAGTTATGATAACAAAATGTTTATGCATATTCAAGCAAGTTTTTTTTTAATTCTGGAAATACAAGATGTTAAATTCACCCCAAACATAGAACTATTTTAAGATTAAAATGTGGTAATCTAAACCCAATAGAAGTCATCTATTTGAAAGGAAACGGACTCTTTGGAACGCACAAATGACTAATGATTTATACCCTAATCAGCAACCAATGGGTTACAGATGAAATTAAACAAGAAATTGAACAATACCTACAATTCAAAGAAAATTCAAGCACAATTTATTGGAATTTATGGGATGTGATGAAAGCAGTTCCTAGAGGGAAATTTATATCTGTGAATTCACACATTAGGAAAACAGAACAGGAACAAATAAACACCCTAATGTTGCACCTCCAACCTCTAGAAAAGGAAGAGCAAACCAAACCCAAAGCTCAAAGATGAGAAGAAATCATAAAGATTAGAAGAGAAATTAATTCAATCAAGATGAAGAAAACAGTTCAAAGAATTAATGAATCAAAAAGCTGGTTCTTTGAAGGATTATAAAAATTGATAAACCCATAGCTAACTTCCCAAAAAGAAGAAAAAATTCAAATACAAGCAATGAGGAATGAAAAGGGTGTGATTACCACAGACCTAATGGAAATTTAGAAGATTATAAATAGCTACTTTGAGAATCTTTACTGTCACAGAAGAAATGAACAGATTCCTAGAAAGGTACAAATTACCAAAAGTAAATCAATAAGTCATAACAACTCTCAATAACCCACAATGAAATAAGAGATGCAATTAAAAAAAAAAAAAAAGTACCAAAAAGAAAAGCCCAGGTCCTGATGGATTCACAGCTGAATTCTACAAGAAATTTACAGAACATCTAATCCCAATACTCCTCAAACTCTTCAATGGAATTGAAAAGGAACCAATCCTCCCAAAATCATTCCTAGAGGCAAGTATTACACTGATACCAAAACCAGGAAAAGACACAACTAAAAAGAGAACTATAGGCTAATCTCCCTCGTGAACATAGATGCAAAAATCCTCAATAAAATCCTAGGAAAGTTAGAATAGAGCAAATCATCAAGATTATACACCATGACCAGGTAAGATTCATCCCAGGGATGCAAGGATGGTTCAACATATGCAAATCTATAAATGTGATATACTATATCAATACAACCAAATCCAATAAACACATGACCATCTCAATTGATACAGAAAGGCTTTTGTTTCTTTATTTATTTTTTGGCAGAACCGGGGATTGAACTTAGGCCCTTGCACTTGCCAGGGAAGTACTTATTCCACTGAGCCATCTCCCCGGCTCCCCCAGAAAGGCTTTTGACAAAGTCCAAAACTTATTCATGTTCAAAATCCTACAGAAAATTGGAATAAATGGCCTCTGATTCAATCTGATAAAAGCCATCTATGACAACTCAACACTTAACATAATTCTAAATGGGGAAAAACTGAAATCTTTTACTCTCAGATCTGGTACAACACAAGGATGTCCTCTATTGCTACTCCTATTCAACACAGTTCTGGAATCATTAGCTAGAGCCATTAGACAAGAGAGAGAAATAAAAGGAATAAGAATAGGTAAAGAAGAATTTAAGTTATTATTTGCTGATAACATGATACTTTACCCGGAATACCCCAAAAATCCAGCAAGAAGCTACTAGAATTAATACACAAATTCAGTAGCATAACAGGATACAAAGTCAATAACCAGAAGTCAATAGTATTCCTCTATACAGATAACAAACACTGAGAGGGAAATTATAGAAATAAAACCTTCTACAATTGCACTGAGGAAAATGAAATACCTTAGAATTAATCTAATTAAAGAAGTCAAATATCATTTCAAGGAAAATTACAGTACTCAGAAAAAAGAGATCGTAGAGGGTTTCAGAAAATGGAAAGACATTCCCTGTTCCTGGATAAGAAGAACCAACATTGTGAAGATGGCCATATTCCCAAAATTGCTGCACCAATTTAATGCAATCCATATCAAACTACCACCAACATACCTCACAGACCTAGACAAATAGTTCCTAAAATTTATTTGGAACCAGAAAAGACCTAGAATAGCAAAGGCAAGTCTGGGCAACAAAGACAAGGCAGGAGGCATTACAATTCCCGACTTGAAATTATACTACAAGGCTGTGATAAAATCAGCATGGTACTGGCAAGAAAATAGATCTGAGGATCAATGGAATACATTAAAAGACACAGAAGCCTCTACGAACACACTCAGCCACCTTATCTTTGACAACGGGGTGAAACATGCTCACTGGAAGAAAGCCTCTTTAACAAATGGTGCTGTAACAACTAGCTCTCTACATGCTGAAAACTAAAACTTGACCCAGGTCTATCACTATGCACTAAGTTAAAGTAAAAATGGATTAAAGATCTAAACATTAAAACAGAAACACTCAATCTCCTGGAAGAGAAAATAGGAGGAACTCTTGAAGACACAGGAGTAAGCAAAGAATTCATGAACAAAAATCAAATTGCACAGGTAACACTTGAAAGAATTAACAACTGGGACCTCCTCTTATTGAGAAGGTTTGGTACATCAAAAAAAATTACCAACAAAGTGAAAAGACAACACACAAATTTGGAAAAAAAATCTTGAGTAATATGCACTCAGATAAAGGTCTGTTTTCCAGAATGCATAAAGAAGTAAAAAACATTAGGGCCCCAAAATTTAAAGACCCAATCCAGAAATGGGCATCTGCAATGAATACACACTTCTCAGAGGATGAAATTACAGAAGTGAATAAATATATGAAAAAATGCTCCACATCACTAGGCATCCACGGAATGCAAATTAAAACAACACTGAGATACCATCTCACCCCTCAAAGAATGGCTATCATATACAAATCAACCAACAACAAATGTTGGAGAGGATGTGGGGAAAAAGGAACCCTTCTCTGCTGCTGGTGGGAATGTAGATTGGTGCAACCATTATGGAAATCAGTTTGGAGACTCCTTAAAAACCTAGGACTGAAAATCCCATTCAAGTCAGCTATCCCCCTACTGGGAGTTTTCCCAGATGATCTGAAAACGTCCTATCATAGTGATATATGTGTCTTTATAGGAGCACAATTTGTGATAGCCAAATCTTGGAAATAATCAAGATGCCAGTCACCTGAGGAGTGGATGAAAAAGATGTGATATTTTTATACAATGGAGTATTACTCAGCCATAAAGAACGATAAACTTGAAGCCTTTATATTTAAATGGATGCTACTTAAAGATATACTCATAAGTGAAATATACAAATTACCCATATGTGTAAATACTATATAGTCTCCCTAGTATAAGAACTCAAAAGAAGAAATAAAAAGAGAAAAGTATAACTCAATTAAAGGGAATGTGAGAACTTAAGAATTAAACTTCAAAGAGAGGCAAAGGGGAAAAGCTAGCAAACATGACAGGGGCAACGCCATACATTTATATGTACAAGATGGTTAAGGCAATGATCCTGAGAATCTTCAGCAGGTTTTTGAAATTAGCAAGTAATTGGTAAGATTCTCACCCTGACTAACTATATACGCTGATACCTGTGAACTGAGCAACTGCATTAAATAGCAATGTATAATTCTAGGGTCATGCTTGGAATGCCTGTCATTCTGGTTTTCTAAATATGTACTCCCTGTCATGTCATATCAATTACTGCTATATTGTCTCTCAAGTAAATGTTTGTTTTAAAAAACAGATAATACACAATCATCTAGTTTTCTTTACCAGAGATCAGTATCACAAATCCTTGTTAGTTTTGTGTCTGCTTTTAGACACCAGGTCTGGTGAAGGAGGGGAATGTGTGTGTGTGTGTGAACTCTATGCCTCTGGATCCACCAAATAAGTGTGTTCTTACCCTAGTCAGATAAAGCACAAAGTATGAGATAAAGCAGCATAAAAGAGTGGGAGGCATGTGGATTTCAGAGTCAAACAGAGCCTGATTAAAATACTAAAAGTATTGATGACTTTCTGTGAGGTTTCTTTCATCTTGTACAAAACCAAGGCTATCTTTCCTATGTACAACCATTCTCAAGACTGAGACCATGTATAAAGATATGCGGAGCATTCAGTCCTCCACACAGGAGGACTCTACAACAGCAAATTCTTCTCATGTTAACATATTCCCAGAGAGAGCTCACTGCACAACAAAGCTTATGGGGGAAAAGAAAATCTTTCTTCCAGCATTGGAGGTTAAGCCCAAAGCTTTGTGCACATTAAACGTTCTATCTCTGATATATCTCTGAGTATCTCTCACTCTATCTCTGAACTATATGGCCAGCCCCCAAATTTGTTTTTAAAATGCCTTTTGGGAGGTTGGAGGTATAGCACAATGGTAACGTGCTTACTTAGAATATAGGAGCCCTGGGTTCAACTACCAGTACCATAAAAGAAAAAAAAAAAGTTGCATCCGATTTCAAGTTGATCACCAGGGAAAACTTTTCTTTTTTCCTGGATCAAACTTATATAAGGGTTAATTACTAAGTAAGCATCATATATTATTTGATCCTCAAAGCAAGCCTTTGAGAAACTCACTGTCCTCCTCATGTATTGACAGGGACACAGAAAATCAGCATAGTGATGTAGTCCAACTCAGGTGCAGGGACTTAAGCCTTCTGAGTTTATCATCTAGATATTCCCCTCAAAGAGAACCAAGGAATAAATCCAAGGAGACACCCACCTGAAAGTTTGATGAACTTCTAATTATTAATCAATTAATAAAAATTAAAGTGCTTTTTCCATTATGGTTGTTTCTAGATGTTCTACATAGATCTTACAGGGAGGAATGATACTTATCATACACAAAAGCCCTATTATGTGTCTTTCTGCTGAATAATTTGCAAATACTCTTACCTCTTTGTGAGGTGAGTCCTTACAGCTGAATTTTAGAGATACAAAAGCGTGTTTCAAGAGATTATATAACTTAACAGAGATCACAAGCTGGCAAGGGGAGTGGGTAAGCCAAGCCAAAGCTGCCTGGCTTCCCAAGTCATGCTCCTTCCACCACACAACACTGCTCACTCCTGGAATCGTTATGATGGCTCCATAATTTTTAAAGTCTCAGACAAAGAAGCCAATTTCCTGATTTCCTCACATCACCCTCACAGCCTACAGAACATTCAGTGTTTTAGTAACAAAATAGTGAAGTGTATTTCAAGAACTTTTTATTATTAACCAAGCATTCTAAATGCCCCACACAACATGCACCTCTTAGAAAAAAATTACTGAAGCTAGTTTGTCTGTATTGTTTCTACAAAACTTGCTCAGCTGAGTAAATAACTTTGATGAGAACTAAAAATCATTATAATAACTACACAACCAAAAGCATTTTTATCTTTATTGAGGCTAAAACCAAAAATAAATTTAAAAAAGGAGGAGGACTTCAGCGAGGATTTGAAAGTTCTGCTGGGAGCTTGGGAGGGCTAACATCATCTCCACGGGAAGGGTCTCTTTAGAGCCCCACAGCTTACTGGGCTCTGAGCAGCGTTGGGCCAAGAGTCTCTCCTCTCTTGACCTGTTGCTTCTCCTACTAGGTGAAGATTCCAAGCTGAGTCATGTCAAAACATTGTAAGGGAAAAGTCTCTTGACGTCTAGAATAAATCAAAGGAGACACCCACCTGAAAGTTTGATGAACTTCTAATTATTAACCAATTAATAAAAATTAAAGTGCTCTTTTTCTTTTTTTATGTACTTATATCATATTTACAGAAGCACAGTTTGAAATAGCTATATCTGGAACTAGACAAAATGTCCATCAATAGATGAATGGTTATAGATGTTATTTTTTTGGTTGGGGGTTCTAGTAAATGACATCATTTATTAAAAAGTCCAAAATTGGATTGTATAATTGTTATTTTCTTTTTTAATTTAATTTTATTGAGAAACAAATAGAAATGAGACAGTTTCAAAGCCAATAAATAGGACAGTTTCAATAATTAATACACTGTATATTGTTGTCTCCATGGTGGTTATTCATAGTATAAGAGGCAGACATGATATCCTGTCCACATAAAGTGCTCTTTTTCCATTATGGCTGTTTCTAGACGTTCTATATAGATCTTACAGGGAGGAATGATACTTACTATACACAAAACCCCTACTATGTGTCTGCCTTTCCCTAGGGACAGATCTTGGGAAAGAGAAAATGACAGTTTCAAGCCAGTGCTCACACCTCCAACAGAGAATAAATTAGCTCTTGTGTTTAATATTGTAAATAAAAATGACAAAAAAGCTAATAGTCAAATGCAATTAAAAATTTTACCACTGTCATTTATTAGGAAGACAGTACCAGAACTTCTATACAATCCCTATGACCATACCTCAAAAACATTCATAGGAATAAGGAAGGAATAGCCAAGAAACATGAATTATGGCATGAGTTCATGAATTCTAATGAGTTCATCAGAATTTAATAAAATGATTTTGACTGGAAATTTTAAAAAGCACAGAATATTGGAGTATTAAGGTACACTGACAGCTATTCAATCCCATACTCATATTTTAGAGATGAAGTTGATTATGTCAAGCATCTTGCTCAATATTACTGGCCTGTTTGCAATATACAAGACTTTAATCCAGGTCTTAAAACTCCTAATCTTTTCTGCATACTACATTAGTGTCAATGAAGACTTCTTTTATTAGATACTGATGCTATGAAGCTAAGTAACCTAAAAGTTATAAAATGACACTAATTTATTCAATATTTTAAAAATAAAACTTTCACTAAAGCCAACCAGATTAGCTAATGGAAGAGTTGATCCTGCCCAGGTTAGAATTAGTATTGACATCTACAATGGAAAACATTATTAAAATTCTAATTTAAACTTGAGTTGAACTTGGTACTTACTGGGTAATGGACACACCCATAATCCCAGTACTGTGGAGGCTGAGGCAGGAGTATCACCATGAGTTTGAGGCCAGTCTATACTACACAGTGAGTTTAAGGCTAGTCTGGGTCTGGCCAAATAGCTCAGCAGACTAAAGTACCTGCAAGCAGGCACAGGGATCAGGATTTGATCCTAGGGCACGCTGAGACAGCAATTGAGACTGGGTGTGGTGGTGTGCACCTCTAATCCCAGCTCTTGGGAAGCTGTAAACAGGAGGATCACTATGAGTCCCATATAGTAGTGAGACCTGGTACAAATGACACTGCCAGGGCCACTGGAATGTCATTCAACCCAGAGCGCAGGCCTGGCCTGTGAGTAAGACTGCCTGGGCCGCTGGATCCTGAAGCTACCCAGAGCACAGGCCCAGCCTAGAACCCTTCAGCAGAACTCTCTGCAAAGAGGCTAGAGGCAAGACCCACCGAGCTGATTCATTAGCAGAACATCCTGCCAGCGTGACAAAAAGGATTTACCTGGAAGGCTGCAGCAGGAAGAAGTGGAGCACAGCAGCCAGACCCAAGCCACACCCACCTGGAGGAGCCTGAACTTCCTAGATCCAGACCTGGTGCTAAGGTAGTAACTCTATCTAAACTCTACACCAAAGGTCAAAAGTCAGTGGTATACAAAAATGACAAAGAGAAGGAACAAAAAGCAGTCTCAGGCCTTGAGTCCACCCAGTACAAATGCAGATGACACTAGCATAGAGGAAATTGGAAATCACACACCAGAAATCTCTGAAATAATAGCGGTGGAAGTAAAGAAACAACTGCAGAAAGGTATAGAAGAGATCAGATCAGAGATAATTTCTGAAGTAAAAAATGTAGTGGTAACTATAATCAAAGAAGTACTAAGTGCTTCTAAAGAATACACTGATAATAAAATAGAGCAGTATATAAAAATGATGGAACCCCTGAATAAGCAATATAGGAAAGAAACATAATGTATGAAACAGATTGAAAGTAATATACAGGATATTAAAACCTCAATCACAAGCTAGCAAATCCGTTTGAGTGAAAGTGAAAATAGACTTTCTGACCTTAAAGACACCATTGCAGCTAGTGAAAAAGTAAGCAAAGATCTCTTAAAAACAACTAGGATGGTGCTGGAGAGAAAGCTCAGTAGAATAAGCACTTGCCTGGCAAGTATAAAGGCCTGAATTCAATCCCTGGTCCCACCAAAAAAAAGAAAAACAAAACAACTAGGATGCAGGAAAAAATAATTCAACACCTCCAAGACGATGCAAAGATGAACAATGTAAGACTAATAGGCATCAATGAGAAAGAAGGAGTCAATACAAATGATATAAAAAGAATATGGGCAGAAGTAATAGCAGAAAACTTCCCAAATATGGGGCAACAATCTGACTTCAGTAACAGAAGCATATAGAACTCCAAAAAATATCAACTCAATTAAAACCACTCCCAGACATACAATAATTAAGATCTCGGAAATTCAGCACAGGAACAGTATACTAAAAGCCACTAAAGAAAAGAAACACATCACATTTAAAGGAAAACCCATCAGAATAACAGCAGATTTCTCTTTGGAGACCATCAAGTCAAGAAGAGCATGTACCAAAGTACCTCAAGACTTTTGAGAAAACAAATTCCAACTTAGATTGATATACCCTTCAAAACTTTCTTTCAAATATAATGGAAAAGTAAAATACTTCCAGGACAAAGAACAACTAAAGAATTTCATCAGGACAAAGCCAAGCCTACACAGACTACTAAATGACATTCTAGAGAGGGAGCAAAATGATCACAACCCCAAGAACAAGAATGGAAAGAACCCACCAAATAGGGCAAACAACAGAAGAATAAGAGGTATACAATAGTGGTCATTCAGTTTACTTTTGTGTACAGCACCAAAATATTTCCATCAGCACACTCTACAAATAGACTTCTCTTGCACCCTATAGGTCATGATTCCATATGGGTCTACAGGGTGGATTTCAAGGAAATAGCTGTAGCTCAGTCCCATAAGTGACACCTGACAACAGAGAGTTTCCCTGTGTCATGGTCATTATCCATCTCCACAACACACTAGAACTTTGTGCCATGTCCTCTCCCCAAACTGTCAGAAGTGAAGGTCATTTATTTGTCATTCCAGTATTTATCTTATGTTTTATTCTTAGTACTTCTTTACTATCATCAAAACTTTTTCTTAGTTCAGTGGTTTTCAAACATTTTTAATTAATTCTTAATTTTCTAAATATTGCTTAATCTTAATTTTTGTTTTAAGATTTATACTATATCTTTGAATTATAATTTATCTAAAAGACATCGTATGATATCTTCTTCTAGTATTAGAAACTTTAAAATGTATGTTTCCATTTTCTGTTGACTTTGTTACTTCTTCCCTGTCCTTTATACATACCTACACATACATATATATGAAAAAAATGTGCATAACCTGACATAAGATTGGTACTGTTTCACAGAAATCTTCAATGACCTTTTAAATAAGGGTTTATCTAACATATTTTATATAGTAGTGAGACCCTGAACACCCTGTAGACCATTCGTAAAAACAATATACCAAAAAAAAAAAAAAAAAAAAAAAAAAGGCTAGTCTGCAGTATAGAGGAAGACTTTTTCTTTAAAAAAAAAAAATGTTTACTTTGAGACCTGGGGAGATAGCTTGCCTGGCAAGTACAAGGTCCCAAGCTCGATCCCCAGTACTGCATGCTGTGCGGTCCGAAACCCCAGGCATGTGATGCTGGCCCTGGAACCCAGTAGGATGGTGCATACCTGTAATCCCAGCACTAGGGAGGCAGACAGAGGAAGATCACTATGAGACTAAACTATATAATGAGACTCTGTTATCAAGAAAAAAATAAAATTTAACAAGCTTATTTTGGAAAAACAGCATAACACAAGCATAGCTTTTCATGTGCATTCCTAGATCTTTAGAATATTATACAACAGAGTTTCCCTGTGTCCCACATCCACAAGGAAAGTTTAAAATCCATTTTCTTCAGGGGATGTAGCAGCCATCAGAGGCACACAGAGGGCAGACAATGGGTGGATACAAGAAGGCAGACAATGGGTGGATTCAAATCATGAACAACTCTGGTTTTTGAGGACAGCACTCTTAAAACAAATATACCTAAATTCCCAGATAGTCAATCCCCATGTCTCAAATGTGAGTGAACAGACTACCATTTGGGAACTGCTATAGAAGTTTTGTCACTTGTATTCCAAGCCAGTATATAACCAACAAACACTAGTATCCTTCTGGGAAATTTATATGAGAAAATTTCTTCAAAGACTATTTAAAAGGGCTCACCAGTTTAACAGTCTGAGCTGAGAAAACTTCCCAGAAGAATGAGAAATTGAAATAAGAGGAACAATATCCAGAATGCAAAGCATTGAACATATTAACATCTATCAGGGGACTCATAACCAGCATTTGTTAAAGAGGGTTTTAAGATTAATAGCTAAAATGAAATTAAATGTAAAACACATTTAAACTAATCTATGCATGTTAGATACACAAGATCTCAGGAATAGTCACTACACATGACACAGAGCCCTAAGCAATTGTTTGCCAATTCTCTTTTTAAAAAAGTAAAAACCTGAAGATAATAATCATCATAAAGCTGCACACTGCTGACATCTGGGCCATATTACAACCAATACTACATTCCTGCTCAACCCAGCACCAAAAACAAAAACAACAAACAAACAAAAAAAGCCTGCTCAATTTAACTGTGTCCCAGGCCATGAAGAATAAGAAACTGCACAGACAACAGCTTCTGGGTGTGGGAGTGTGTTTGCTTGCTTGTTTTTCACTTTTTTATTTCATGCATTTTCAATATATCTATGTACTTTTGTCCCCCCTCTTGTACCATTGTCTATCTAGTGCTCCAAAAGCTTGTACTCCCATTTATTAACGGAACAAGCCTCAGATTCTAACATGCCAAAAGAACTGGCCACTGGTAAGAAATCATTTGAAGGACACCAGCAACTTTTGTTAAGGCTATTGTCTTATAGTTAAATGCCATTCAAAGCAACTTGAACTGGACCTTCTTACCATCAAAGAGAGTAATTCACTGAGTTGCCTGGGATTTGGCTGGCAGGCCTTCCTAATATTTATCTGGGGACAACTTTCACCTTTGGCCAGAAAATAAGAACATAGAGATTGAAACTGACCAAAGTAAGGAAAGTAAGTACTACAGAAAAGACTTATTCTGGGTTTGCTGAGGTTATTCCCCAAATGTTGGAACGGACATAATATATTTGTGTATGTGCACAGGTATACATACAGAAGGACTCAAAAACATTTAGTCAGCTTTTGGCCAGACTATAACAAAAAACACTTAGTCAGTGTTTGGCACTTACTAGGATCTAGAAATATTTTCACAAATGAAGTTTGAAGAACAAAATCAGTTGTCCTCCATACACTCTCTCAAGAAATCTGTTAAACTAGTCTAATTTTAGTGGTCCAATTCATTAGCAAAAGTTAGGAAAAGAAGGATTTGTGATGTTTTTAGACTTAAGAATTTTTAAATAACTAGTAGACACGAGAGCAGTGTGGAAAAATTAACAAGTGACCCCTGGGCTTATCAAGTGACTTCTCAAGCTTCAGAATTCCTAATTTTCTTATTAAAAATAAATGCCAAAACATTTATCTTTCCTAAGCTTTACAACTAGCTTCTTATTCCGAAGAAAGATTTTTTTTTTTTTTAGATATAAATAAAACTTAAGGAAAAAGCCAGATTTTAAAGCATCTGAGACTGACGAATTGAGAAAAAATATGGTAACCCTCAGAAAAAAATCTCAGTCTGGCTTAGATAGAATGCGGAGCTGAAAGTTATCTCAGGTTTTCAGGTCCCCACTCTTGTGAGATGATGAACTCATACTATCTTTTAATGAGAGGCTCGTATCTGCCTTTGATGTGTGAAAGACACTCCCAGCTGGAGAAGAGTACAAGAAAGATCTAAAACATTTGCTTCAGCTGCAAAGAGCTATTAATGAAAGTTTAGAAAATGAGGTAGCATTAGGAGGAAAATCTTTAGGAAAAAAAGATGGCATACTCTCATCTCATGAAATCTTAGGGGAAAATATTCCAGTGAAACAAAATCTGACAAATAATCTTCCCTCCTCTACACACCAGAGTTCGTCCTCCACCTTGTCCAGAGAATATTCTTAATCCCCTGTTACAGAGACAAAAAAGGGCTTCATACAATTTGCTGTTCACACAGAATACCAAGGGTCAGACTCTTACAACAACTACAGAGGTTATAAAACCCAATAGATTAATGAGCTTACACAGGAGAGAGTTTTAGAATTCTTACAAATAAAAATTAAGCACATTTAAGAAAACAGCACTTACAGTGAAAATCCATGTGAAAGTGAACTCAACACAAGTTCAGAGAAGTCTTGCATGACTAATGTTTTGAGAGCCTATTTTATTTGTCAAAAATAAACCAGCTCCTTAATTGCCTTTCCACCTAAATATATTTTCTAACAGTGCAATTCTACTTGAATCAGAGAGTACATGGTTACAGAAAACAAACATTAAATAATTTCCATAGGATGCTATAGGTTTTCTACATAGCACTTGGGACATTTTTAACCACTTTAAACTGATCTACAAAATAACTTGCTTCCTCAATAAGCAGCTTTGTAGAAGCAGCAAATTATCTGAGAACTTTCCTTATGACTCTCTGATAAACGGATAAGATATGCACGTTAGGAAAATATTAAATCCCTTCCTAGAAAAACACTATGTTTTGCTAACCCCTAAATTATGTATTTTTATACACACATACAAACACACACACACACACACACACACACACACAAACTTGACACAGTAGCTCTCATTGCCTTTATTTTACAGATGTGGGAAATGAGGATCAGACAAGTCAAATGATGTGATTTGTCACATGGCTAGTAAATTAGAACTTTATTTTTAACTGACACATAATATTTGTACATATTTATAAGTCACAGCATGTTAATTTGATATCTAAGTCGAATGTGAATCTACTTCTAAAGCTAAATGCATTACTTTAGAATGCCAGATAATGAAACACAATGGTGTCATCTACCTTTTGTGAAAGAAATAAGTGCTCTATGGGGCTGGGGAGATGGCTCAGTGGAATAAGTGCTTCCCTGGCAAGTGCAAGGGCCTGAGTTAAATCCCCGGTTCTCTCCCAAGAAAGGAAAAAAAAAAAAAAAAAAAAAGAAAGAAATAAGTGCTCCAAGGTAAAGATAGTAAAGAAGGGAAACTGCCTCTGTGTGTATGCATGTCTGTGTATGCATGTGTGTGTGTTCACAAATACTGAAACTAGAAAATGAATTATTTCTGCAACTTTTGTTATTTATTCAAGTACTTACAGAGTACCTATTATGAGGCAGGTATTCTTCTGGGTTCCCTCAACTGCATCTAAACCTTTGTGCCCTCTCTAGGAAATTATGTAATTTCTCCCTCCAAAGTTTCCACCTTCCCAGGCCAATGTGACATTCCTTTTTTTCTTCTCACACATGGCTGGCTGAAATCATGCCAAACCTCAGCAGTTTTTCGAAGTGATAAGTCTGCTAGAGTATTTATGTTAAAAATAACAATTTCAACAGCATAACTGGAAATAAATATTCTACTCCAACAACCAAAATTTTACAAGTAGTTAAGGAGAAAGGGATATGAACTTTCTTCAGATCCGGATATCTCAAGATGACAATTGACAACCAAGATAGCTTCCCAGCCCACCATCAGCATGTCAACAACATGAAAATAGGCTTTGTCAGAAGAACTGCTATTTCTTTTTAGCCTGATTAACTTACCCATTTCTCAAAATTTCAGATAATGTATTTCAGGCAATGTAGTCTTTTGATATTAAAGACAAGGTCTAAGGAAAATATTTGTTTCTCATCTCAATTATTTTCTGCTGGCTTGAAGAGGCTGAAAATGGTTGAAGGCTTTTGCTTAGCATTCCTTTTGATAGTAGCAGGGGGTAGAACCTGCTTAACCTCATTTCTCAATTTCCTGAATAATAAAATAAAATGGAGTATTATGGTTTAGCCCTTCAGCTTGATAGGAAGCTAAACTTTGGTACATGATGCATCAGAGTGAGTGGGCACTGGAGTACTGTGCAAAAACGATAATCCTTCAATTTGAGATTCAAGTTTGCATTCTGTACTGGAGCAACACAACACTGAAGATTCAATTAAGCCTTCTGAGGAGAGAGAGAGACAAGACCAGGATCATTCCCATCAAAAAAGAAAGGAAAGTTATTTTCTCTTTTCTTTCCTTGAAAAAGAAAATACAGAGAGATAATTCTGATGTCTGTCCCAGCCAGAGCACTTGGAAGACGTGTCCAGCTGAGGCTAGAGCATGGTTTTTGGGTGAAGGCTATCACCGCACTCGAGTTCAGTCTCCTCTGCACATACATAAACACAAGTGCACAGCGCCCCAACGCTGTTGTCCCCTCGGCCTTACAGCACTGCCAGTTGGCAAACCCAAGCCAGGAAGTTGTCAATTCCAATTGCGTTTAGGCCATGTAGTCCTATTAAAGAAGGCTTGCTGGTTAAGGGGCGTCCTCTGTTTCCAAAGCATGGGAAAAAAAAAAGGCTATGCTTAGATTGGAGCTGGCAACTTTCACTGACTAGAGTTTTCAAGGAGAGCTATGAATGAGTTTAACAAAGGAGGTCTGTGGCTAGTTTCTGGCTGAAGTCCATGTCAACAGTTTTTAAGGTCACAGGCCACACTAACTAACATTTATTCCCAGCAGACCCTGTTCTAAACACAAGCTGTAAGTAGTACAAATTTGGAATTTTTCTATAATCCCTTGAGATATTCCTGATCCTTCCACATGTTTCTGCTCAATTAAAAACAATTCTCACTTTGCACCACAAGAGAGGCCATGCTTGCAATCTCAGCCCATCCTTAGGGTAGATGAACAAAAACCTGGCAAATCAAAGGGCTTGAGTAGGGAAGGGAAGGAATTCAGCTGGATCACACTGAAAAGTGCAGACAGCTCCCCAGGGGCTCAGTTTGTGAAAGCATAAAACGGGTTATGACAGAGATCCTGAGGCCATAAAAAACAGGTTTGAGGCATGCAGTGGGAATAAGTTCCTAGTCATTTTACACAAACAAGATAAAAATTTCTGAGAAAATTAAAAGGTCAACTAGGTAAGCAGAGAATGGTGATAATGTATAGCACTGATGCTAAATATCCCAATGTGAAATTAATACAATTATTTTTTAATTAAGACCAAACTTTTAACATTCTAAAATCAAGGTGCTTCTTGAGATCAATCTGAAAATTTAGTACAGTCTTCTTTTTACCCTGAAAAGATGTTTTTATATTAATGGCACATTTTATAACTGAAGGTATTTTTAAATCTTACAAGACAACATGCACCAAGTGTGTGATAGGTACTGTATATAGTGTATCCAGAAAAAAAAAAACTCTTAGTCATCCATTGGAAGCATCTCCCACTTTACAGATGGAGAAACAGGCTCAGAAAGTTGATGTGACTTGATTATGTTCTTAGACCTAACAAGTAGTAGATCAAAATTTAAACATAGGTCTGAATTCAGAGCTCAAATCTGTCCCATAAACTTAGAGAAAACACACATTACAGTATCAACTATCATTATGGTAGTGAAAGCGATGCTACTTGTAACATTCTAAATCTGGAATCATAAGATACATTGAACACAGTTATAAAAAGTTAAGATCTATTATGCACGAATAGTGATTCCACACAAAGAATGTTAACATTTTGTAGTGCAAACATGCACTAATAAAAAATACAAGAGGCCATAAAAAAAAAAAGATTTGAGGCATGCAATGGGAATAAGTTCCTAGTCATTTTACACAAACAAGATAAAAATTTCTGAGAAAATTAAAAGGTCAACTAGGTAAGCAGAGAATGGTGATAATGTTTAGAACAGTTGTGAAATGACTTCTTGGGTTAGAAAGGACAGACTAAAAAAAAAAAAAGAAATGACAGACTAAAATTGCCAAAAGAGGGTTCAGGAGATATCTCAGTGGTCTAAGTGCCTGCCTGGCAAGCCCAAGGTCCTGGCTTCAATCCCTGCTGGCCTGAAACCCCAGGCATCAGTGCTGGCCACCAAAACCAGGCATGGTGGTACATGCCTGTAATCCCAGTGCTAGGGAGGCTGAGACAGGAGGGTCACTATGAGTCCAAGGTGCGCAGCAAGATCTTGTACCAAATAAATAAATAAATAAATTTAAAAAATAATAAAACTGCCAAATGAACTAATTTATTAAAGCAATAAAGAAAGAAAATTAAAAGCAACAGTCTTATTTTTTCACTCATACTATTATATAACTATTTTTATTAATGCTTTGGCATCCAAGTCATTTGCACTTATCAAATGATATCTAAACATTTGCATCTTGCTTTCTTTTCTGGAGGGCAGGGGTACCAAACTTGGGACCTTGCATTTGCTAGGTAGGTGCTTATGCTGATGAGCTATATCCCTGACCCTGTCTCCTGTTTTCTCTATACAGCATTATGTCCACTATCTTTTCCATGTCATCAAATAATCAGCAAAAACAATTACAGTGGCTATATAATACCTAATTAAATTTAGCTATCCTATATTTCAAATTGTTTCTCATTTTTCATTCTATATACTATAATAAATCCTTGTACATACAGCTACATATATGTTTCTGAGTTTTCCTTAGAAAGATTCTCCAAAGTGGGAATTCAGATGCTATGAATATATGTTGCCATTTTTTTGCAGCAATGTTGAAACATTTTACATCTTACCAATATCATGTAAGTGCCCACTTTATTGCCACCACGTGTCATTTTCAGCTCGCCATGGCCAAGACTTACAGTTGGTTACACCTATTCCCACACAACTTTCATCTGTGACAATGATATGTACACAATTGGTCAACCCTTCTATTTGTACTCACTGATATGAAGTGCCAATGATTACCTTCACAAGATCCTGTACATTATCTCTAATCCTAAAATCATAGATATAAAGAGAATCAAGGTTCTGAAAGAGTAAACAGACAACCTACACGTGTACTTCCCAACCCAGAGGACTGGGGTGCAAGGTTTGACTGCAGACCATACTCTATGGCATACTTTCAGGTATAATTAACTTTTTTCCACAATTTCGGGGACTGCCTCTTCCTCTAGTAATGCTTCTGCACACAGTGAGGCCAGATGCAATAATACCTAGATCTCATGGGCTTTGAGGAAGAATTGCATGCTGGCATGCTGGTTAAGAAAAAAAGCAAGTGGTTGCACCAAATGCTCATACACTTTGGCAGAAGAACAAAATGCCACAACCACCTCAGAAAACAGTTTGGCATTATCCCCACAAAGCTGAAGAGATATATATCCTATGTCACAGCTCTTCAATACCCAGGTATATACACAGAAGTGGCTCAAGCCTATGTACATCAGTATACTCATGCCAGAATTTTCATAAAAGTCAAGAACTGGAAATTGCCCAAGGCCACCTATAGCTGAATGCATAAAGAAACACTGGCATGGAACATTATATAGCAAAGAAAACAAACTACAACTATAAGCAACAGCATGGATGATTCTGAAATAAGAATGAAAACAATTATTCCAAAGGGTCTAAGGGAACTTATATAGAGTTCAAAACCAAAGCTATTATGTTATATAAAAGTGCACATACATGTGAAAAAATTAATACTTGTTAGGATGCCACTAATTTCTTAACTGAGATGATGATTAGATGGTTATTTGCTGTGTAATTACTCATACATATTCAATGCCCTTTTCTGTTTGCAGGTTATATTTCACAATTTATTTTAAAAATGCACAGGATTGTAATCAAACATTTATATAGTAGATACAATATACAAAGGACTTCTTTTAAGTATTCACTGTTTTACTTAGCATTTAAAACAATATTCTTAATTTATATTATCTTCAATTTGCCACTGAGGTAACTGAGAAAAGATCCTATGATGGAGAACATACTTTTGTTTTAAATTCTCTTCTTCAGTGATGAGAGGATCACACCCATGACCTCATGAATGCTAGGCAAATGCTCTATTAATTTCTCAGTCATGAATCCTAATTTTTAAAACTCAAATTATGCCAGGAAGGGGGTGGTACACATGTGTAATTCCATTGCTCTGGAATATTGAGGCTGGATGATCTCAAATTCAAGCCCAGCCTGGGAATTTTGCAAGGCCCTATCTCAAAAACTGAAAAAGGCTTGGGAATGTAGCTTAGTGTGAAGGCCCCTCAGTATGAAGGGTTCAATCCCCACAACAATTAATTAATTAGTTAATTAATTAAATTACAGCACCAATGTTCTTTCCATTATAATACAAGAACCAAATGTGAAGAAAGGAGAAGTCTGGGGAACTGTGAAAATTAAACTCTTTCAATAAAAAGACGTAGAATTATAATCACTTGGGGATTTTTACCCTCCAAAAAAAGAAAACAAAGCAAGTATTGTTTCTTGTAGTCAAAAGACAATGATTATCTTCAGTCAAGAAGGACTGACCAGCATTTATTATGTTTCCATATGCTAAAAATTGTGGAAACTAAAACTGGTATCCAATAGTGCAAAATTTATAGGAGTAACTGAAAATTTTAGCTCAGCAGAAAATATTACAGTAGCAAAGACACACACTTTATTGTCTTTTTTTAGTTTGAAGTTGTTTTTATTGGCAAGAACTTCTTGTTTTTCTGTATCTTAACCCTCTAATGACTTTTCATTTTCTAAAGGACAAAAATTTATATAAAAAAGAGAAAAAGGGGTAGGGGGAAGGAAAAAGGAAAACCAACCACTACATGATTGAAGGCAAGAAACTAAAACATACTGAATTTTATCCAACATCTTTTTCTACCACACTTAAGTTTGTTTTTTCAAAATCAAGATTTTTAAAGCCAAGCATTTTTGCTGCATTTTGGGCTCATTAATACACATAAAGAGCTAGTTAAAATACCAGACTGAATAAATAAACAATGGGGCACTTAACCCCACATACAAAGCTACTCCCACTTTACTTCAAAGGCTTCAAAATAGAATGGCTAGGAACCAGAAATGATGCCTCTCTGAATTAATTTTGTAATAAATATTGCTTTGTATCATAGATAAGGGATTAGAAATCTCCAAGTAATTGTCTCACACTTGTGAACTGAATTAAAGGACAATTGCTCTTAGTTTTGCCTGAGATTACTAGAAGTTTCAAGATCCCTGAATAAAAAATAAAACATAATCCTTTTTCACTATATATTACAATATAGCATGTAATTTTCTCTACAATATTTACAAATTCCATGACTTGTGACAAAATTTCAAGACGTGTGTAATTTTTTTCATTTAGAATGTAATTTTCCAAAGTCAAAAATATAATGTGAACTATAAAGGTAACCATATATATATATGGTATGTATACATATATAGATAGATAGATAGATATAGATAGATAGATATACACACATATATGTATATATATGTGTGTGTGTATATATATATGTATT